>JAODAF010085345.1:498-11012 GCA_027574765.1 Molpadia intermedia | reverse complement strand
GGTGCCACACTTGCAATGTAGAATGCCGGGAGGGCAATCGTGTAATCAATGCATGTTCAGTGTACCAGTTTAGTTAATACTAGCTGGTGATATAGATGTTCTTGGTGACCTCTTGATAGTAATGGTGTCCCCTGTGCCCCGGTTAACAAAATCCTGACTATGACACTGGATGTCAATGAGAATATCAGATAGAGGCACAATACTGGGACTCTGGTTTATAATTTTGACATATTTGTTTACAAAATGAGACATTTGTCCTTCAGTAGTACTAGGAATAAATTGAATTTAAATTAAACTAGGCAACACACATAACATGTATTAAAGAACCTAGGATTTGAAACTCACATTGAATTTATCAAAATAGTGAAAATGTTAGTAAAAACGAATAAGAACTGACATAGAAGTAACATGTTCAAGTATCAGAAAATTATATTCTCCGATTTATGTGCAGTCCCTGTGAGGAATCATGTGAACAGTCCCTGGGAAGATTTGTGTGGATTCTCCGAGGTTATTGCGGTGATTAGCCCTTGCTTAATCACGGACAATAACATTCCTCCACGCTATGGCTAAATATTCTCAGAGTAGCTACTCACAGTTTCGATGGTCTCCGTCCAACTGAGATGACGTGTGTGCATTCTGCTCGTCATAACTTAGCCATTTTGCTCACTTGTTCTATCGAGGTTATCAATGAATTAATAAGGATACATTACTGACGTCCATTCATACAGTCCAGCACTCGTACCATCCATTCACTATTGTTAACTAAATGGCGTTACAGTGAAGGTTATTGTTAAGGAATATGGCTTTATCCCATAGCTGTGGCTAGTGCTGACAATGTTGGTATTATTCATTTGATTTTTCTGGAGCTAATTGCAATTCCACTGGTGAGGATCACGTTTGTTGAAGTTTGTACATAGACCACGTGTGACCTACAACATATCGAGTAACAAAACTTATGTTTGCTCCATTTTTTGAGGCTAAATAACAGACGTAAAGCTTCGTAATTGTATGTAAGTGACATTTCCCCTAAGGCCTGTCGTTTGGCAAAAGTTCTAATAAATGTGAAAACGTGTCGAGCAATCAATTCGTATGGAGAACATAGTATCGAGTTTCAAATAATTGTGAGGGGTATACGTTCATCTGCAAAGCTGTAGTCTGAGGCAACAATTGAAAATATTTAGCAGTTTGGTAATGGTAATTGTTAATTTACCACCATTAGAGGCAATAATGAAACATTGGCTTGGCTTCGAAACTGTCAGAATTTGATGTTTGTGTTTTTCCCCAAAACGGGTTGGAGAGGATAACTGCCCGTTATATGTCCCTCTTCCCTCGTTTGAGCTTGGTCGTTTAAGTTGATATGAAAGCCAATAATGGGCAGAATGTTGCCATAATAAAATTTCGCCTAACCAGGTGGCATTCGAACACACACATATATACATACATACACAAACATATTATTGAGTCAGCATATGTAGTATAATTAAACGTTGTATTCAGTGCATATATACATACTAACATATATCAACATAGATACATACAAATAAAACCAAGTGAACCAACATCTACATAATAGCCAACATACAAACAACCAACATGTTTACAACCAGCATAATTATATAACCAGAAAATATAAATGCAACATTTATAACACAATTCATAAACATCCAACATGTATATTCTGAACATAAAATTATAAATTCTTTTCATGACACCAGTATCTGTAGATATTTAAACTGATAATAATCGACTGATAATGCAGTCATGTTACGAAGCTATGCGACCACTTAATTGGGTTGACCTTACTGGGTTTACTGGTAAATTACGTTTCACGTCTGCTTGGTGACTTCCCAGGTATTGGTTTTCATGTCGAGGTTTGATAATGACACTACTTTTTCGTCACATCCAGGATTGCCTCTTGTAACTCAGTTCTCAGTACTACAATGTGTACAATATACAGCCGCATGACTACTCTTGTGTCTCGATCACATCATATTACAGCTGTTTTACAATGCAAATGAAGATGCGCATCACTTATAAGACGCATCTTCTGACAAATCTTACCGTGGACTCTTTCCAACATACTTATAAGAACTTTCATCATTATGTTCCTACTTGGAGCGTAAAATCATCAAATCAGTGTCAACATGGAACAGTCTACCTCTACATATTCGCCGGGCTAGCAATGGGAATCATTTTAAATTTTAAGGTTAATTTGTTTCCAATTGTCTATTTATTATTTTCGAAAGCGTTCATTTTCTTACATTCTTTTAGGGCTTAATAGGTTTTGCGCTGTATGAAATGTTATTATTATTATTATTCTATTATTATTTTATTATTTATTATATTGTTTATATTATCTTACGTTATTATTGGTTGTTATATTAATTAAATCGGCAACCTTCTTATTGCTGCAAGTGAGCTTCATCGTTTCAAATACTAACGCATTTCCACTTACCCATAAATACCAAAAAAGTTTATTTTCACACTCGCTTGAATGTGTTATGATTCCAGGAGGGGAGTTTAGCAAGCATACATTAATTGTATAACGTGCAAATAATAGGCATGTAACATTTGTAACCTCTCGTGTTCTCCACATGAAAATTAAGAAAAAAAATATTACAAATCTGAACCAAGTGTAGCTTCCAATACATCCAATAATATTCTCAAGACATAATAACAACCAATCGGATATGAGATTGGTATCTGAGTATATTGCAACGGGTCAATTTAGTATTAGAGGGGCCCCGAGTTCAACATTTGGCCCACCTTGCAGTAAAATTGATTTTATTTAACTGCAGTATTTCGCTAGAGTGAAGTTACAATCCTCTATAGATAAAGTCAGTGTACAGTAAAACTCGACTCCACAGTAATTTGATTACAATTCAGGGAATGATTTGCATTGTAGTGAAAATATTTCTACTGCTGTACGATTGGAGGTAATTGTTATTATTGCCTAACATAATTATAACCGTGGGTAGCCTGGGCAGTAAACACGGTAGATCTTCATGTAGTCTATCAATTAAATTCACATGGGTAAAACATGATACGGCAAAACTAATCCCATTTCTAGCTGGAAGCACCTAGAAAAAAAAGTTGGATAAGGCACCATGGAAACTCAAAATTTAAGGCCCGTTTTGTTTTTATCAGTTTACTTTAAATGTCGGAAAGGATAATTTGTTTATGTGCATAAAATTACTTTCATTACTTTTAAGCATTAATCTATTATTGGAAGTATTTGGTATTTGGTACAGTTGCATTGCTTTAGTCATGATAGGGGCAGAACTTATGACCAGAGAGGAGGGGCAAAGAATCTATTTATGGTCTCAACAGAAATGTCAAAGTTCATTTAAAAGAGAGCATCATCAACAAGAGAAATTTACAGTGATCCATGTCAAATTGAAACAATAATATAGTCATAATTTATACCCACTGCTTTATAAGCAACGATCATATTATAGTTATCCATTTTATGGCAGCTGTTGCTTCATAAAATACAAACCTGGATGATTATACAATAAAAGAGAGAGGGATATACACATGAAGATGCAATTGCAAAATTTAACAAATTAGCCAATAGGTTTAGAGCGAACTGAGGCATTTTTAAGTGAGGCCGTTCCATGGCTAGTCATGACTTCATTAAAAAGGTTTGATGCACTTTCGGAGACTATGTGGCTTGGAGCAGATATAATTTTAAATGTTAGAGAGCATTTCAGCTTATGATAGAAAATTATGTGGTCTAAGGAGGCACCAGTTAAATAAATATAGTTATATAAATATAGTGCTTAAAAGTAAAATCAAATTGCGAAGAGGATTCAAAGAAAGAGATCCTTCTTTAAAAGGATGATTTGTCTAGTAGCACCAAAGAAGCAATAAACGGGCACCCCAAAAGAGATGTTTTTAACTTCTACCTTGCAAAACGAACATGACGGGTCATTCGATTTATTAATTAAATATAGAAGAGAGTTTGTGCCAAAGTTATGGTGTAAATAGACTACATTACTTTTGTTCCAGAAACATCAGTGAAGGGGATTTTGAATATCACTCTTCATTCCTCTGTGGTAATGTCAAAAAACGGCTTTTCATTTAGCAATAGCAAGTGGCGGAAGGACCTTATTATTGTTGATCAATCTATTATAAGCAAATTGAAATATGTTCTTGTTCTGAAGAGAATTGCTGTAGGGGGCATCAATTTTCTCAACTGAAGGCAAATCTATTTTCAATTACGTGGTATTATAGTAATAATGCCAACATACTACGTCAACAGAATATATATTAAACTTACTACAAAAAGGGGTTGCATACTAGGACATTACTAAAACGGTCTTTGGGCCCTTAAACCATTGCTCGGTGGCGCATCCTATCATAAATTATAGAATCATTAATCCTAATAATGTGCTTATTCCAAAGACTCTATAGGGTTTTCCTTAGGTTTATTAAAATGCATTGTACCTCGGGCCGAATATAATTGCCGATAGATGTATTTTTAATATTACAAATATCATATAGTATTATTATTAATCGAAAAGGAGCGCACCCCCAAAAGTTGAAGAAAAAAAACGGCGGAAGAAGGGTACCACCCTTTACTCTTCGTATTTCAATATATATTACCTGAACATATTATTAGAGAAGAGACAACCAATTTAACATGCGTAATTTTCATAACCACAATATTCCTTTATCAGGGTTCCCTCACCAATTTATTTTGTCTCTAATAAAGTGGTCAGAAAGATGTTGTGGCAGAGCAAATATTTTGACAATAATGTTTTTTACCAGGCCTCTCACGGGCCACATATTAAGTTGACTCTTGAGGCGTGGACGCTTTTAAGAATAGTTAAGTCGAATGAGATCATTCCCATTGTGTGTCAAATTGATGCCAAGGAGTTTAATCGAACCGGATATAAATATCAATCGAGTTTATGCAAATATGCAGGTTGATTATTCATGAATGGATCCAAGGGCACACCCACTTCGGCAAGAGATACGATCATGTTAAGACCGGATGATATCCTAAAAATTTCAAGAATGTATATAATGGTGGTGTCGTCGGCATATTGAAGGATTTTATATATGTCCATACCTCACGAGTTAAATTATCAGCTAGCACTTATAATAAACAGGCATGGGCTGAATGGGCAGTATTGTCTATAATACCCCTCCGAGACAGATTGTTACAAATACATGCTGCCAAACTACTATGAAATGTATGAATCCATGATTTAAACTGATTATCGAATTCAAAGTATTTCAATATCGTATTGGCATCGATCTTGTAATCAATACTTAAGAGATAAATATAATATTCGAAAGAAACTGCGGGTCCTAATCAATGAGGCTTGGCTCCTCAGACATATAATATCTAATTAGATGTTCACAACCTTTTAGAATTTAACCGAGGACCCGTCACTATCAGGAGACTTCCCGTTCGACATAGAAAAAAGAGCAACTTGACATTCCTCATATACTTAAAATACATGTAAACGGCATGATTTTTATAACAACCGCGAAACGATGTCTTCAGCAAGCACGGTATAATTTATGCCATTCTTATGACGTTGGTTTGACCAATAAGAACACTGTACCGTATATTTTAAATATAGTTTAGGAAGGCTCTTTACCATTAATATCACAGGTCATCAGATGAGAGAGAGAGAGAGGAACTTAAAAATCACGCAAATATACTACAATGGTGTGATAAAGAATTTGTGACAGCATGCTGAGGGCATTGTAGATCATCAGAGGTTACTTAGTAACATTTATTCAAATACTGGGGGCTAATTATTTATGGGAACAATATATTCAGACAAAGTCTGTCTTTGATGGTCATACATTATTTGCGGTCAGAAGAGAGGATTGTTCGATTCGTGGCCGAGTAATACCAAAGACTTTAAAAAGGGAAACTTGCTGCCTTCTCGCTTGGTGCTCAGCATATGATATTGGAGTAGGGTATCATAGGAGACGGCCTGACCGTTGTGGCCATAGTGGCGTAATGTAAATTACAGAGATGATGGTCGCATTATTAAGGTGTGCATGCGCTTTTATGAAAGTGTTCTCTATATGCCTACATGAAAACCACTTCACAGAATTGCAAATTTAGTGGAAGGGCTAAATACTGGAAATGTATTAATCAGCAGGTGTTTGGTCTAATTCAAATTAGAGCTTACCCCTGTAAGGGAGGGCTTAATCTGGGAAACTTGACTGATATTCAGAGGCATTTCTGAGGTTAAGAAATGTTAGCAAAATTAAGGTTATTACGTTTTAATGCACTCCTACAAGGGGAGTAAATTCATGTCGAAGTACACAAGTGATGATGGGTCATAGCTATATGCATTAGTTTACGATCAAACTCATTTGAAGTGTGTGTAGGGATTCTGGTAAAGTTTAGAAATGTAAGACCTTTTGACGGAGTTTGTTCAATTAGTTAATGTTGTTAGGAGAAAATGTGTTACAGCACAAGGAAGGTTAACTGTTATTTAAAGTCACCAGCTTAATAAAAGCCCATATCCCAACACACACCCCTATATCAGTGACCGAGAGACATTGTACGATGACAAGATGAAGGTGAAGCCTAATATTTTACGTTTGGTTTCATTGAACGCACAAGGCAGCTTGACGCCTTGTCTAGTAGCTGTGTCATTTCTGCTAGTAGCAAACACAAGTTGAAACACTTCATTCTGCTAGCGATACTTACTCATCATCGGTGAGGCCAGTGCCAGTATTGAAGATCACCTATTAAGTTTGCTGATGTTTTTATTCAAAATGCCTTCATGTTCGATCGGTACCTGCCATGATGCTTAGCTCACGCTCAATAAATCAATCTCGTATATCATCACAATAGTTCTAACATCATAGAAACCATTAGGTGACGTCACAACTTCATCAAGTGTTTGAATTTCGCATATATACACACAAGTAAATGCAATATCTATATACACACTGAGACGTATACGAGACGTCACTAAACGAATAACAGTTGAGTCAAGTAATGAATCAAGTAGAGTTAATCAGTAGTCGATTCATAAGTCGAGTTGGGTCACTCAGTCGAGTCATGATTCAAACCGACGAGTCAAGTAAAGTCAAGCTATATTCGAGTCGCGAGTCAATCCGTGGTCGAATTATGAGATAAGTCACGAGTCACGTCCAACTAATCAGTAGTCGAGTCAAGAGTTATGTCGAGTCAATCCGTAGTCGAATCATGAATAATAAGTCGAGTTGGGTCACGCAGTCGAGTCATGATTCAAACCCACGACTCAAGTAAAGTCAAGCTATATTCGAGTCACGAGTCAATCTGTAGTCGAACTACGAAACACATCAATTAGTAGTCGAGTCACGAGTAAACTCCAACCAATCAGAAGTTGAGTCAAGAGTCATGTCGAGTCAATCCGAAGTCGAATCATCAGACAAGTACATTAGTAGTCGAGTCACGAGTCAAGTTGAGTCAATCTGTTGTCGAGCCAGGAATAAAACTATTTTCAATCAGGAAAACAGCCTAGATGACGTTATCGTCTTCATTCTTTCTTAATATAGTATGTTCTACTCATATAGTAGTGGGACATCTATATGAACGGAATTTCTCCTCCCCTTTCGTGACGTCACGACAAACTTTTTGGGGCATGTCATTTGGACAGCACAGAAAGGCTGACCCAAAGGAGGCGTGGTACTGGGTATTTGGAGAATATAACTCAAAAATTCGCTAAATTTTCGCGCGCGTTGAAATATATCGTATGCGTACTACAAACATATACAACCCCTGGATCCGCCCCTGCAATATCATCTATAACAAAATGGGGTACACCGTACACGTTTCAGCTATGATTATTTTGTGGGCCTCTGTGATGTGGTGGCACGGTCCCATGTCTCCACCCCCTTTCCCGTGGCTATGACACTGTGAGGAGCGTTTCCTCAACCCAGGACTAAGACCAATATTTGACTACAAGTATTGAGAAATGTATCTAAGGATTGCTTATTGTTAATATCAACCCAACAGTTAAATGTAGCACACAGATGCCTGCTGTACACTAGAAGTTTTACAAATCTGTTTAAAGTTAAAGTACAGAACAGTTTCGAGAGTGCAAAACTAGATCGACGGTCGGCCAGAAATATTGAAATAGCATGACCCAACGAGGCATCCGTAGCCTGTTCATGACGTCATAGCAACTGATGAGCATCCACATGTCGGACTGATCGAAAACTCTGGATACTACTGTAGTTTGTAGGTTCGCGTGACCATGTAAAGACGTGTGTCTTTTCTGCTCTACTCCATGGACCGACACTATCGAGTTGGTACGTGGAGGATTACTTAATGAATAACCTGCATTTTATTGGTGAAATAACCCACAAGATACAATATTTGACGGAATAAAGGTCGAGCCGTCAGTCGAGACTTTTATTCTGCCACAACGATTTAGTGAATATGGGCAAAAATCATCCAATTTGTAACAAAATAATATGCACTAAGGCTATTTACATACTGTACTGATATTGTGCACATGATTGATTGCTCGATCGATTGTTCGTTTTTATGTAGGCTAGTGGTTTTATGCACATCTTCTTTTAATGTGTATTAGGTGTATATACAATTCCAATGATGGATTAGAATATATGTATATTTCCAACGATATCGAGGTGGCAATCAGAATTCTATAAATATAATGTAAACAATATGACAAAAAACATGAATTTCAAACTCGTTTCAGGTTTCGTAATGTACTATTGAACAGTTTTATGGAAATGTCATAGTAGCAACGTAAATACAAAACCATTTGGAAACATTGTTTCGGGTAATCGCGTGAAAAAAATAAATATTTCAGTTACTAAACTTCAACATAGTATATCATATAAATCGATATGCAAAATAAATTCACAGAAGGTGCGAATATATATATATTAGGTTTCGCATATCCCCGCGGCTAAATCACAGATCTTCGCGCGGAGTCCGGCCTATCCTTAAACTAATTTCGTATTCAAGGGTGTGAAATATAGAGCTTATACCGACGTTTGAAAGGTTTAAAAAAAGGGAAATGTTTTGCATTTTTATGAATTGTGTCCCTTGGGATCCAGTATATATGTGTTAAACGCAGTCAAGTAAATTATGAAGGTAATGAAACCCAAGGCCATCCCAAGTGGGGCGATGTCAGGGTGTTAGTTTTCCACGCCAGTTTGATTCCAATATTGTTTTGAAACTAGTCACAATATCGTTGCATCCCATAATGGGAACAGACCCTAAATGTTCATCGCAAAAAATTTACCTTATGGAAATAGTCTTCAGAATAAATTTTGGGATGCTTTTATAGACCTCGTTTGGTTCCACGTGGTCATTATGTTTTACATTTTATTTTGGTAAGGTATATGCGGATTAATTTCACGGTTTAAACAATTATGGAGTGGAAAACTAAATTTGAAAGATGGCCAGTCCACAGCGTACGGATTATCAATAACAACAACCCAGAGAAGCAACAACACATACGTTATACTGTTGGTACACTCTAGGTGCTACATATACCACCGAGTGGAGGATTTCCAACAATACCTGTATGGCCGATCACTGGCCGATACATAGTTCCTGTATGGGAGGGGACAAAATGAAGTGTTAGTGGGGGAGGAGTCTAAGGGGTGTCCCCTCCCCCATTGCGAATTATTTGTATAACAAATGGTTCTGAAATGCAAAATGGTGCTATATTTTGTCAAAAAATTATCCATTTGTTGGAGGATTTTTTTTATAAATTGAAAGGTTCAAAATGTTCAAAATGTTCAGAGTGTAAAAAACAGCACGGTCTGACATACCCACTCTAAATCCTAACCCCACAGGTTAAAAAGTGTTCAATGACCCGGTCCTTGTTCTCTTTTTCAAGAAATTGTGCAGATACGGTACCTTCGAAGACTGATAACGACGTTCGCAGTTTTCTGCTAGGGTTGCCAGTATTTTTTTGCCAGTAAGACAACCGGCCAAATTTTTACCGGCCAAATCAGCTATCACGAAACCGCGATCGTCACTGGTTCATGAAGCTAACGTGTTTTTGTGCGGATTTGGCCTTGGAGCGTTCGTAAAATGTACCGAAAACTTTAAAATCTTGCATATTCGGGTTAAATGATGTACATTGGGTTGACAGATTTTAGCAAATTATCAAACGAAACACGGATTTTTAATACAAGATGAACTCAGTTTTGTTTAGGTACAGCTGGAGCGGTTGTCGTCACGTTTTATTTAAAGGATACTATAACCAGCTAACAACATGCATTAAATGAAAATAATTAAATGCCCTACGTCACGAACGGATGTTTTTTGGCACGAGGGTCACATAAAATAACATGGTTGTTATATGTGTAATTAATGTGTAATATAGTATCATATCTGGGGTGTTGTCACACTAAATTTGGGGAATTATAAGGATTTTTTTCAATTGAGGTATTTTTCGCTTAAACGATAAGCGAACGTTTAATAAGACCGTTTAAACGGATAGTAAATAAAACACAGCCTTATTCTCTAGCACAGCGATTGGCATACTGGCCGCTGCCTG
>JAODAF010085344.1:0-17998 GCA_027574765.1 Molpadia intermedia | reverse complement strand
GCTTATTGTAATATATAATTGGATTATTGGTTTAGATTGCGTAGTTTTTTTCAAGGGCCTCGGAGGCTTGTGTCATATATTTTATTATATTTTAGGCCTAGATGGCGTTTGTTATGCATCCGTTATAACAACACCAAGATGATTTTATGTTTTCCTTAAACATACCCTTGATCTTGGTGTCCTTAAATACTGCCATTATGCACACATACACACCACAGTATGTAGCAAACCACCACCCAGTTCTCATCGGCCCAGAGTGTTGGCCCCGGTAGAGTCCATACAACGGCCGGTTGTGATACATTTTTTATTCGATAGATTATTATTATAATTTTATTTTTTTGGTTACTGGGATATTGAAGAGTATAAACGAGAGTACAGAAACGACACAGTAAAAATCAGAACGATCGAAACTGATGTATTTGGTACATTGATCTAGGAGTGGAGATACAGAACAAGTTTGTATATAAGTCAATAGAGGGAATTAATTGTGGTTTGCGTCCAGTTGTACTGTAGTACGTGATGGCGCTATTGTAAATTACAAAAGGCGATTACAGAAATAGCGCACGCTACATTTCCAGCAAACACATAGCATCATTATAATGTTATAACATATTAGATATTAGTTAGATACACAGAACTGGAGCCCCGAACAAATCAAGAAAACAATGGATTTAATCAGGGCCGTAGCGAGCGGGGTGGGGGGGGGGGGGGGGGGGGCCCCCCCCCGTATGTACGCCCCTGCCTGTGGGGCGCCAGTTGCCGGGGTGTAGATGGTTTGAGCGAACGTGCACTTCTAAGTGCAGGCATGGTCTTTATCAGGTTGCCAATGTCCAGGGGGTATGGCAAAAAGTCATGTGAGAAGGTCCATTGGACTTTGTTACTAGACTTACAGTGCATTGAGCAATATTCAATTGGATTCTGCACTATATAAGACTTAGAACCAAATCTATACTGTTAGGTATACTACCTGTCATAATTAAGAGGAACAAACTCTGTTCAAAGTTTTGTTATTCCTTACACTGTCAGGTTCAAGTTATGTTGGGTCCTTGAATCTTAAAGGATGGATAAGATGTTTTTTCAGAAACATCAATTTTTGTTATTGATATTAAAGAGAACCAACATTTTTAAGCATAGACAGAAACAAGTTTTGCAAGATAAACATTTTACAATTTTATTCTTCTTATACATCCAACAACATCACAATGAATATTTACAAATTAACACTGAACATAGCACTATCTACAGTCTACCACATACAGGGGATCACGACACACAAAGAGTGCACATACACACATAAAGCATACAACACAAAGAAATATTACATATGGCTATGTAACACAACCTAGCTCACCACACTGATATAAAAAAAAACTCCTGTCTGGTGGTAGATACATTCACCCAAAAACACGTAGGACTGGAGTAACTACATCATTTAATACAGATATATTATTTGAGTTGTTTATGGTCACACTATTTTACAAAAAGAAATCCTACTATTCTCTGCAGGACTGTACTTAATATGTATAAATTAAAACGTATACAATTTTGCCAAACTTTATATAAAATATTAATAACCTGTAGAATGACTATAGGATATATGTACGTACAGGGACAAAATATATCAAATTTCTGTTATTTTCTTAAATGAAACATTCTGAAACACTCTTGCAAGATATTTAGTAAGATAAATATGTGATGATATTTAATAAGATAAATAATACATTAATATGCACGTTTCACCATGTCAAGACTTACTTTGAAGAATAATATCACTTAACACAGGATTTGGCTGATTTCCTTATTGGTTAATGTTTAACTCAGATTGAAATCTTTTATGTTCAGATAATCATTCACTAACCTTAAAAATATAATACTACAGTCTTTGTGTCTCACTGAATGTCTTTTAACAATACACATTTACAAACTACATCATTGCATCAAAGATTGAAGAGCTGAGGAGGACCTTCGTGTTGTAATTATTGACTCACACCATACTATCAGGAACACAAAAAGATCAGGATCACAAAATATAAAGCATGTCTTGAATAAAGCTGATTATTCTGGAGGCATTCTCAATATTTTGCTACACTAACATTTAATGACAGCCTGGCAGACATAGCTGGATTACTTGTTCCAGATGTAGACAGAAATCTGACTCGAAGGTAATACATAGTGAGATTGATGTTTGAGATTTCTAAACGAAGAAGAAATGGAGCCAAAGCTGGCAGTCTATGTAGGCCCAGGGAGATGAGAAGAAATAGTATCAAATTGATTACAAACAAACATGGGTAAAGGGTGGGCATTACCTCATGGCCAAGAAATTCACTGTGTAAATAATTAAAAGTAAATGAGATCACCGAAAACCAAAATTTATCTACAACCTCAGCACTTAATATGTGTATGAATACTATAATTATCATACATCATATGTAATGTATAATTTAATAATTACCATACAACAATTGTAATGTGTCAATTATAAAATTCAATGCTTCCCACTTTTCTGCTACTGTATATGCATAGACTATATAGAAAGAAAACAAATTGAAAATAATTTTACCGCAATAGCCAAGGTCTACAGCTAGACTAAAGTTCAACACGTTGATATTGCTGAACATTACAGAATAATTTCCATACACTATTTCTAATGTGTCATTTAATAATTACCATATGATATTTGTAATGCCATTTTATATTTACCATACATTTGTAATGCGTCATTTACCCAGTACAGTGTGCATTTTTATTTTTTGGTGGTAGATTGAAATCGTAAGAGCAAATTTGAGATAGATTATATCACAATAGCTAAGGTCTACTGTTGATGTTCATCGTGTTTCTCTTGGTGGTCATAAATGACTTCTTGCTCGAGGGTCATTCAATTTTTTTTATTTATTTATTTTTTTGGGGGGGGAGGGGGGGGGGGAGCAGATACTAGGGTCATCCATAACCCATCAGAAGTGTGGCATGACCCCAACCTGAGTTGGCAATCCCTGACCAGAGATAAGACTGGAGACATTTTGGCAGTATCAAGATTCATTTGAATGCGGGATTACACTTTATGTTGAAATCATAATAACAAGGAGCATGCTTCTAAAACTCTTATAGAGCCGAAGTAACATTTTGTCTGAATGATCTCTTCTGTTAGACACTGCAGTACATTTCCAGGACTTATTGAATAATACATTCTGGGTTGCATTTGATGATGGCATCGGGCCACCAGAAATCAACATTGTCTTTGTATTTCTTTAAAACATTTTTCAATGTATTTGCTTATATTCATTAGTCTTTGATTATTGAATTGTTATGTAGAAATATTTTGTTATGTCAAATATTGATGTAAACTGCAAATTATAAGTGTTATAAACTTTAAATGATGATAAATGCTTCGATTCTGACAATACATTGTGTTACAAATTGTTTTTCTCATGCATAACATTATATCTTTGCTTTTCCTTTTGAGTATTTTGAGATAATGATTTCTTTGCATATTTTAAGTGTTATTTAGTTTAATCATACAAGTGTGCAGCGAGGACATCTGCTACTTTGGTTTATAATCCACACTTTTAATCATTCCTCCCATTATATATTAGGTGAAGGTAAATTGTCAAATATTTCAGCATTATTACTATTGATATCAAGGACAAGAATTACCATGGGAGATATAGTCGGATGATGACACTATTTACTCCTTACAATAAATTCTAAATTGTAAGAACAAAAATTTAAGACAAATTTATTGTCCTATTTATCCCAGATGATTTTAATGGGGACTAATTTAGGTATAGTGATCCGTTTTCTCCCATATATATTTTGCCATATTAATTACAATATATTTATACAAACATGTGGAAGAATATTATATAATGATGTGGAGCTATCTCTCTTTAACTAAATGGTACTTTTTTATATCAATCTTGTTATTATGTATTACGAGATACAGATAACTTTCAACTTTAATTAAAAGGATAAATTTGGCAGTTGACTAGAGGTGAAAATTGTTGAACATTAGAACAAAGTGAGCTAGAATTAAGATCACAATACGATACCCCGAAAGAGCAAAAATAATGCATTATATACACATGTATTTGATGAAAAGACACGGTTACGTAACTGAAACATAGTTGAATGGTATCCCAACTACAAATGTCCAATATTAATAAAAATGAATGATTTCCATATAATGATAAAATTGCTGTGATTCCAATCAAATTCATGACAAAAAATTACAAACTATAAAAGAATATGTGTCTCTTCAGTACTATTTAACATTTAAAAACTTTTTTGCACAAATTTGAGTTTTTCAACGGTTAAAATCCTACAATTTAAAATGTCCTTAGATGGCTCATACATTTTGCTACTGATCAATGTGTTTGGTTTAAATGTATGAACAGTGGTATAGAAAGCAGTTGATGGAGCATTCCCCCCCCCCCCCTCCCCCCCTCCCTATACACAATTGTAATAATCAAGCAATTGTTTTTGCATATAAGGGGTATAGTGATGTGTAAGGTGAGCCATTTACATATATATTCACCAGAAACACCACACCAGCCCCCATCCCCACACCCCCTCCGCAGCATCTCAGATCTCTGCAAATATTGTCTCAATACTTTAAAGGCAAAACGAGAAAAAAAAGTAGAATTGAACCAGAATACCTGTTTTTTTTCTTCAATACATGGGATAATGAGGTATGACTCAACCCTGCCCCCACCCACTTTAAAAAAATGAAAAATCCTATGTCATTGTTCATACAAACATATTTACTATATTATTATCTTTCGTTATTAGTGTTCCATGATCCTGCAACACCTTAACATATATAACATACAGATATACCAGTACCAGACTGTATTTAAGATAGCTTGGATATTTCATCCAATATACACAAATATAAAAGCAAACATCCTTCTTACGATAATAAAGTTTGTCTTGATCATTCCCCTTTCTGATTAAAGGAATAAAATAGAATTTTGAAAACTTTTGAATGTTCTAAATAGTAAATAATCATCTTCACCAAACATGTAGATAGAAATATGAATAGCATATAAGATAAACTAGTGGGTCAATGAACAATGAAACCAATTCCACAAATTGATGAAGATGGATATGGTTCATGGAGCACCTACTTCAATACAGAGAGGATGGGCAATATTGGGAGCATCCTGGCACCCATATTCATACCCCAACCCCTTTAATTGAGATCAAGAAGAGCAATTATCTGTTGTTCATTCATGATCAAATCGATGAAGATGGATTCATGGAGCAACTAATTGAGTGAGGATGGGTAATCTTGGGCGCATCATGGTGTCCATAATCACCTCTCAGCCTCTTTAATTGAGATCAAGAAGATAAAGTTGCAGCCTGTTCTTCATCCATGATCAAATCAACAAGGATGGATATTTCATAAGAAGCTTTCTACCCCAGATCAAATTATCGACAATCATCATTAGTGCGAGAGATGTCTCTTATAATCAAAAGTCATTCCAGCACAGTCTCCCCAAGATAATAACAATTTCATTAAGAATTCATTTACTGACAAAAATTCAAGAGGCAGGTGGCAACAATAGGTTGAGCCAGCTGAGTAAACTATTAGGGCCCCAAACACACTTTAAAAGTTAGAGGCCCCATGTATGGCTTGGCCTCAAATTGGGCACAAATGACCAATTACTTAATATGCTGGTTATGCCATTGTGAACCAGTTATGACAGCCCATGGTCTGCACTTTAAGCCATAACTTCCAATCCATTGAGCATGGAAATGTTTGTTGAGTAATATTCAATTACATGACTACAGTACCACCTGATCTCTTTTTCAATGCTTATAAACAAGAAATGAGAGAAAATTTAATCACAAATATGTTTTGCTGAAGAGTTTGGGTTTTGTTAAGTTTGGTAAGTGAGCAAAGACTGGACATGCGCACCTGCAATGGAAGAAGGCCCCCCGCCCCCAAGAGCATGAGGGCATCGATATCTTAATGACATAACAGAATCTTTGTCTGCATACTAGCTTCAAGCAGATTAATGTGATATACAGACCCGAATAGTGAAGTGTGGGCAAGTTCTCATCTATAACCATCTCCATCCCCAATCCGAATGCCCGGGCTGTAGCCTCGATCTTAAGTGGTTCCAAACCAGCATCAAATTACAAATACAGGACTTGTTGAAGCACAAGTTTTGGGCAATAAAAAAATCGCCCTCCCCGTCAACCATGGCATCCTAGCCCAGATAAAATAAAATCGAAGCAAAGCTAATGAAAATTACTTGTCTAAGCACTAGTTTTGGTTCAGGCATTAATTACTGTCTGACATAAATTGTAGAAATCAAATAGCAGGATAGAGATAATAGATTCATAAACACATTAAAATTGTTGCTAAATTTTAACAGGCAACAAAATATTTTTTGCAAAATCATACATTTTGTTTCAATTATATAAAAAGAAAAAATTAGGAAAATATGCAAAGGTTAAAAAAAAAAAAAAATGGAAAAAAAAGGAATGACAACAAACCAGAACCAACCACATAAAATAAAAAAAAACAAGTTCTTAGATCAATGAAGAAATAACCGTTGGTTATTACAACGCATCCCCATTGCACGCACACAAAAATACAAAAAAATATTAACTTAAAAGCATTGCATTACCCCAAAGCCCATTAGAGGTACAGCTAAAAGAACCTGTGGTTGCCATTGCACATTTATGAGAGACGCAGAATAGTTCAACCGTAGGACAACCAGAGTTAGAGTTAAACAGCAGAGCTGATATACATTTGCAGTTTTGTAAAGTTAATATAGCTCATTTGAACTAAGATGTATATAAGTAATAGCATACTTGCTGAAGTTAAAATAAACTGTTCATTTGAAGACACTTACTTGAAATAACAACCATCCTATATATTATTTGTTAATTGTAGTCAAAATTATTTCCATGCATGCAGCAGGACGTAATATTTCAGTTTGTTTTAATAGCATAACGCAATGATCTGTTTTTAACACTTGTGATAGGAATATATTATGTTAAAGCGATTTTATTACAACTATATTTTCTGTCCTAATTTTGTATAATAACTGACTGTATCAGTGACACAAAATAACATTTGAAAGCAGTTCACTTTGATTTAAGATCATGATAGAATACAGACCAGAAAGTTGTAAATATATTTCTGAAATTACATCATTGGGTAATGACATCATTATTAAACCTCAAACCTTTAATACAGCAATGCAATGAATTTGAAATAAAAGATTTAACTATGAATCTTGTTATGGTAGTTAATATCTGATGATAGTGGCTACTCATTAGGCGGGGGGGGGGAGTTGTTTATATTTGTAAGGGGAAAGGTCCAGCTTGTCATACAATATGACATCTTAGGTGAGTTGTCAGTTAATAAATGACCTGTATTAATATTTGACTACACAGGTAATCATGTCCTGCTTTATCTGGGTCTTTCTACAGTTTATATCAATAAGCCACTTAAAATAGGAATTAACAGCAATTAAACATTGCACTAGCATTCAGCCTAAATTTCACAGCATATATTTTTTGTACCTTATAACAAATGTCATCACAGACACCGGGGATCAGCATGCATATATATGATGTTATAAATTGTGCCATATATAAAATGCTCAGAGAGTCCAGCATGTGGTGGGGCGAAACATGCGATCAATATGGATATGCAAGCCTGTGGAGCCCGCCAGATTGATTACAGAAAGAGTCCTTCAACATCAACATTATATTGGTTGGGGTAGCATTGTTCTTGTATAGGACCCACACAGCCCTAAAACCTCTATGGAGTCCAGGTACTGCCAGAATCTGTGTCCTCGTTGGAACATATCTCCCATTAATGAAAATGCCACCATAATTGTGGTGTAACAGGTAATCCCATTTCTAAATATAAGTGCCATACATTCTTAGTAACATTTCAATCTGCTAGATGACTTTGTCCCATTTGTTCACCTTCTTCATAATTTTATCATTTTTTTATTTATTTAAGCACTTCCATCTGATGTCACTTATGCTGTTGTTACGTTGTTATAGGGTTAGCAGACATATCTAGAACACAAACTTGCAACATGATATGGTAACACTTGTTGGTAGGTTTCTATCTAGTTTTAAATATTAATACAAAGTCATGAAAGTAAAAACAAGCCTGGTGGTAACGAATGACTGAGATATGATGACTTCCACATATCGACTACATTACAGTGCATACATGTTCACTTTTGTCAACCATATCATAACATTTTTCAGTTCTCACCTTCATTTGTGTTCATGATTTTTCCCTGCTAAGTGGATATGCTTCCAGGGTACTGCAATTTTTTCATAATTCTTGACTTAATGTGAAATGAGTCAAATCTTGCAGATTCTTCATGGCACAAAGATTCTAGGACAAATGGTCACAATTTACTTTACTTGGCCATGACAATTATCCTCTCAGATCCAGGACAATCCCAGCTTTCTTGGATGTCTGATATGGGTATACTGAGAAATTCCAGGCATGATCACTTTTGGCAAACCAAATCATGAGATATTAATGTGCTCCCTTTCAACCGGGTTCATGAATTTGCCTGCGAAGTGGATATGCCTCAAGGGGACAGTAATCTATTCGTGATTTTTGCATCAATATGAAATTACTAAATTCTTGCAGTTTCTTCAGAGCACGAAGATATCTAGCCATGACACTTATCCTCTCAACCCAGGAAAATACCAGCTTTTTTGGATGTCTGGTAACCAGTGATGGAGATAGCATATTGTCCCAGATGGGGCGACCACCCCGGCTCACAAAGAAATGAATATTGGCACTGCTTTGTCAG
This sequence comes from Molpadia intermedia, assembly GCA_027574765.1. Taxonomy (NCBI): domain Eukaryota; kingdom Metazoa; phylum Echinodermata; class Holothuroidea; order Molpadida; family Molpadiidae; genus Molpadia; species Molpadia intermedia. The sequence goes on along the minus strand of JAODAF010085344.1, from coordinate 9,191 downwards.
CATGCACCTACAAAGTTCCCCAAGTTCTGTCACTGCTGGGTAACCATACTGAGAGATGCCAAGCAACTGTGACCAACATGTAGAACATCGTCCACTGCACAGCTTAGGTCCAAAATTGCCCATATGATAGTGTGTTAGGATGTAGTCTGGAAGAGCAGAATGTTGCTATGAAAGTGGCAGACTTGGCATCTCTGTTATGAATGTGAAGTTAAGCAAATTATCTCTCTTTTCAGGCAAGGTAAACGGCAATAAATACTGGAAATTTCTTTACAGTATTACTAGCAGGTATAAACAATCTGAGTTTAAGAAACAGCCTCCTGTCTGACTATCTACACCAAGTTTGAAAAAGAAGAATAAACTGTCCTCCTTCCAACTGTCAATGTTGTCAAAGTTATTCCGAAGCTTTGTTCATAACCTCTAAAGATTCCCTTGTTATAGTTTATATGGCTTTCTCGAAGATACACAGTGAATATCATTTGTTGTAATGTTCTAAGACAAAATATTAAATACATTGACTACCAAAATTAATTATTGATACAACACTATCTAGTTAAGTGCAACCAAAATTCACAATAAATTTTAATATTAGTCAAAGTGCGTCGACACTTACTCACACATCTTTAAATTTGACCTATAAGCTCAACTAAAATAAAAGCATCATTAGTGCATGTTGGTGTTTTTCAAGGTTTTAAACTACAAATGGTAATAGATGGATTCAACCTTTCAAGATGTTCCTCTTGCCTCAAGCTTCTCCATACATGATAAGCAAGCTCTTCAAATACTTGTCCTATATAAGCTACTTTCACCCATTCATCAGTTGTGTGTCGCTGATCTTAAGGAAGCATATTATTTGCCGCAGTAAAAATCCTTGTTGTCAGATTTACAAATATTCCAGACCCATCTCGGTTTTACTCTATCTGCAGAGTTCACGTAACTTCACACATTGGAACTGTACATTGCTGTGCGTCAGTCTCGCCTTCTCAATGAAATTTACCGCCACTTATTCAAGGAATATGATTTTTTGTCATACAAAATAACAAGGCTGATCCAAAGTTACATGAAACAAGTTTGATATAGCTGTAAAAATACATGAGCTGCATGTCTGAATATACAATCCCATCATGCACTAGTCAATCGCTGTAGAGACGGCGGTCTCGTCTAGTGACTCACGGGTGTACGTGAAACCCTTGAATTCCGTTTGGTCGATGGACTTGATAATGGCATTAGGAACAGCAGTCAGAACTGGATCTTCCCGCGTAAAATCAGAATCAAAGTTATTGACGTCTTTCTTGAATTTCTGAAAAGTGGAAAAGACGATACGATTATTTGTAACCGTTATGTAAGCTATATGGCTGTCATGATATGGCAATTATCATGATATGCTATTTACAAATCACCTTGTATACCAGTCAAATCAGGTACCATGTTGCGAAATTACAACATATCGCAATAACTTCCTCTGTGATAATCAAAGCGCCATAATCATGATATTAAATTATTCCAACTTTTCTACACTATTGTCCTAAAATTTCCTTCAAATGGGGAATACAATTTGAAACACAAATTTATATTGAGATGGAGGCATTCAACTCATCCTTTCCTTTTACACATTTTTATTTTTTACCAGTTTTAAGTATTGGATTGTACAACAATTAATTCATTTTGACTGGTGTTACCCACCTTTGAATGCATACTGGTCAAAGCAGATATTTTAAGTAAATTAATCAATACAGAGTTTATATGTGTGCTTCTGACTTCATTGACCAATCACAGTCTTGCTATGATCATTTTTATTGTTTGGACTAAACTTTTATTGGGATGTTACAAACCAGAATTGAATCAATCGTTGCATTTTTTTATAAGGAATATTTGATGTCTATGAATAGTTAGGCAAGATTGCACCAGCATCTGGTCCAACACCTTCACGATCTTCCTTATGTAAATGAAGACTTATATAGATAAACAAAAGTACAGTATATCTTTTGTAAAATAATTTATTGCCCCACCCCCAAATATTAGTTGCTTCTAAAACCTTATATTTGCTGCTGACAATGCCACTAAACTGCTCCGTTCTGGCAGTAGCACCCCCCCCCCCCAGGATAATTAAACATTGGTTGGTTGGGGGAAGGAAGAGTTGATTCGGGCTACAGGTGGCACAGGCCCTGTTAAAGGTCTTCAGTCTCAAAACTAGAGACAACTAAGTTAAACTTAGATTTAGCTGTTAAAATGGCAATGATTTCAGTCTCAAAACCAAACTTAGACTAACTTAACTTAACTCTTAAAATGGCAAGGATTTCAGTCTCAAGACTAACTTAAACTTAGACTTAACTGTTAAAATGGCAAGGATTTCAGTCTCAAAATAACTTGCATAGAAATATGTAATACTAAAAACTTCACATTTTCAATCCCCCCAAATTACAAACTATATAACCATACTGAAAAAAGTGATATAGCAACTTCAACATGGCATCTGCCTACAGATCTCCTGATGCAAGACCCCCCAAATGTTACTGTTTGACAACTAGTTTCAGCAGGGATGAAAGCTATTGATCCTACCGTTTAACTATAACTATAGAATACTACTTGGTCATGTTCTTGTAATAACAATCTGGCAACCAAGTGGCAAAATGTATACGCCCCCCTAGATATAATAATAAGCCGATATGAAATTTGATAAACCAACATCAACACAGTAGAGTTTATTCATACATGCATGCAACCCTCCCCTCCACAAAAACAAACTATCATATGATTGGTAACGTGGTAAAGACTGTTTGTCACTTTAACCCAACATATTGTGATTTCTACTAGATCATTTTCAATTTCATATAAAAGATCATTCACAACAAAGTGATAATCAATAATTTGAGATTCACAATGTTGTAATTTTCCAAAATTCAGAGTGGTCACAATATTTGGCAAGGTTGTGGCTCCCATTCAGTAAGGGTGGCGACTGACTCGCCAAAGCCTAATGTTAGATTAATATAGTAGACTCAACATTAATCAGGGCCAGCAGCATTCAGCTTATTTGTTAGCGATATTATGGATCGTGCCACAGGAAGCTCATCATGAATATTTAATATTATGTGTTGAGTAAATGAGAGAAACTTGCTAATGCAAGTTGGATAGTCCAAATTAAAAACATAAAAGGATGTAATCCAACAGGTAGCTGCCGACAATATGGAGTCGCAGTCGGCAACATCTTCACCATCTGCCGTTTCTCTGATGTCAAAGGTGTTGCACCATCCATCTGCATATACACAGGATTAGGAGTCTGTTTGAATAGATACAAAAAATGATATGTAAATAAAGGTACTTGTGTACTCATTTATAACATAATAACCAGATGTATGGCATTTTGTTGCCAAAAGAAGACCATTATGATATGATTAGCGTTTACACCGGGTACCCGGATATCTGCCAGATATTCTCAATACTACCCAGATCGAAAATGACTACCCGAGTCTAACTGTTAACTTGAGCCTTACGGTATACAGTATGTATGCTTTCAATAAATAACGAATGCAATCACCACCAATGGTATTCAAGTTATTGAACTGTTAATGATGGACACAATTCAAAACTTCACCCATCACTAGAATAAAATCATCTGGACCAAATCCGTAGGTAAATTATAACCTCAACTTAGAAAAGTGTGTATATACTAATTACCTTTATATATTCACCTTCTCTGAACATCGTGTACAAACCAACTGTAACATATAGCAAACAACTGTAGTGCAGAGTTATACAGTTAACATACTATTACACAGTGTGTATGCAATATATACACTTTATATACTTATCGAGTGTGCAAAATTGGGAATCTTTACCATACTCACTATGCATCGGATGGGTGCACTGTTCTAAATATAGTCAGTGGTAATCCACTAATTAACCTTTACTAGCCAAAATTTACTCTCTTCTACGTTACGTCAAACCCAATAAACTGTGAAAGGTTGGTAAAGATTCATGTAGAATTGCGACCTCCAGAGTGCGCACAAGAAACATCCTTTGGGTCGCCAAGTAACAATGTGTGCTAAGCACTGCAGATTTCATGCTTACCTCTTTGCCAGCAGGTACAAAGATATCTGCAATATCCTCTTGAAGTAGGCCAGGAATAGTAAGGAAGGCAGCATTCAATGTTGCTTCTGTAAAAGTCAAAGAAGACATATTTTACCAACTTACCATTACATGTGTATAACACGTAATATTTGAATATATTATTCAAATATATTATAATATTTTGAATATGTTGAACATTGGAAATATTATCTAAATTTTGTATAAATAGCAATAAGCAGGCAAGAATGCAGCAAGGATTTCTCTTAATTAGCCTTCATACTTAGCAGCACCCCACAGCCTTGCATGTGATATCTTTGTTTGGGGGCCAGTATAGTAGACTTTTTCCAACTATTGTTCGAAAACCTTTGTTTACATGAAAATCTGACCCCAAGTTGGTTCGCAAAAATTCTTACACTTTTTGCAATTGTCTAAGACATCAAGGAAATCTAATACGGAGTTACAAGGCCACATCCCACCAGCATGTTTATTCTTGGGGGCCAAATGTGTGAAAATAACATCCATTTTCCCCATTTTTAATTACAAATCAAGGGGTCGTTTAAAAAAATGTGCCTTGGTCATCCTTCACCATACCAGCTAACCTACTTAGTTTTGTACTAAATAAAACTGGATGTAATTTCAATTGGATGAATTAACTATTTTTACAACATTTTCAAAGAACCAGAAAAAACTACTCCCAAGGACCATGTACATGACCCTAAATCATCAGAAAGTATCAAAGATCCAGGATTCATGTTGATTGAAAAGTTCCAACAGTTATTACTACATTTAGCTCAACAGTGCATTAACGGCAGTACAACATAACTTATATCATGAAATCGCAACATCTGATATCCTCTGCTACAAATCTCAAATGGTAAGCATGAAATAAAAGTAGTTTTGGGCAGGACCCGTTTCAGAGTCTGATTGGTTGCTAACTCTTGAATCGACCCCCTTCACTTCAGATTGATCATGGAGGCATTGCCTATCATCTGTGCCCCCCCCCCTCCATAAAAAAATAACATACTCTGAAACGTAAATGGCTGCCAAATTGTCGCTCGGCACTCACATGGTCGCCACAAATTTTTGGCATATCCCTATTTTATTGGTATTACATGAAAACAGCTGCCAATTTAAAAGAACATACCTGTTTTATCTTTCTCTACTCTGAGAAGAGGTATGGCAGTAACAGCCTCTAGGAAAAACTTATGAGGTTGCCTCCTTCCTCTGCCCTTCTGGATTAGTGCAGATGCATATTTTTACAAGGGGAACAGCATCATTTTTTATTCGCTGCATCTCCTCCGACAACTATTGAAATGAAGAGCAAGAATATACAACCTGTAAATTTGTTATCTAGTTATTTATGCTAAATTTATTGCAAAATTTTGAAAGACTGAGGATAGAAGCAGTGTTGTAATTAGTCATTCAAATCAATTCACTCATTTGAGTCGACTCCGGTCAAATTTAGCAAAGTGGAGTTGGCAATATTGAGAAAAATTTAGTTAGTCTGCAATAGTATAGGCTAGTAATAAAATTAATTATTCCGTTCTGTGTCATACCCGAAAATCATCCATAACATTTACTTGAAATAAACTTTGAAACAAAGGTCATATATTGGGAATATATGGGATTTCCAGCAGAAGCATCTCATGCAATTCTCTGCCAAGTACTGACATGGATATGTCCACCAATGGGACCCTACAAGCATTCGACACTCATATTTGTGTGTCGTGCATTAACTATAGGATACCCCTAAGGTCCATTAAAAATGTGAAATTATGGAGAGCAATTACCTGATCATCATCAAAAAGCCAGGGATACCTGGCCTTCACCTCGGCCATTGTTGGCTTAGTGTCGGAGCACACAATCCACTTCCTCCGATCAGACATGGTCTTCTCCATTGAACAGGCTACATTTTTGAAATCAGGTTGTCTTTTCTTTTTTCAGTAATCATGAAACCGATGTGGGTGGCGATGGACATGTCATCTTCTGAAGCAGGGCGCTCAGGGAGGTAGTTTTGCATACCCCACTGGGGTGGAGCAGTCTTCAGAAAAGGCTGGGTAGAACGCTGCTTCCTGTCTGCTTTAAGTTTTTTCTTTTGTACTGCCTGGATATTGAAGTCCCCTCGCTTACGTTTGTTTTGAAATTTATATTGCAGCCTGTGCTTCCACAGCATCTGAAAATGGACAATATGTAAAAAATAATCACCACAGAACAAAGCACTCATTTTGCACAATAAAGATATATCAATATCATATGGTCAAAATCCAATCAAGCTTTGTTAGTTAGTCAATTGGGTAACCTCATAATGGACGTAGCCCTTTTCGTCAAAACTTTGCATTGCACCTGGGGGGGGGGAGTGAATGTTCCCCTTTAAAACTGTTTGTGCCTCCTAGTGCCCCCAAATGAGATCCGTGGTGCTGACAATAAGGCCTGGGAAGTGTTATTTCCGGCGATCTACTTAGATAGTGTCACCTAACTTTGTCGCAGCCGCTTCAAAACACCAAGTCCACTCTGACTGTAGTGTACAACTACCTTAGTAACAGCTACACTACTACATCGTCGAGTTTAATCATAACGGTTCCAAAAACCGTGCAGGGATTTATATTGTTTTTACAAATGGAATGTTTAGTTCCAGAATATCGTTGGACAAGTAAGCTTTTAGTGAATTTTGTGTTGATTTTTTGGTCGTAACAATCAGTAACAATGATGACGGAACCATATTTGTGGTCTTAAGTATGTAATGTGTGGTCGTAAAAAACAATTTTGGTATAAAACGCGAACCTTGATCCAAGGGGCTGGGCTCTTCAAAAGTTGTGGTGCCATCAGTTATTTCAAGCCCCGTACGGTTGAGTTAAGCATGGGTCAGTAAGATGGACATGTCAAATACTGGTATTTAAATTTCATTCATTTTTAAAAGGAACCATGCAAACTTCAGCTGACTGACAATTTTGCTGTGCCCTTTTAGACCTTTAATACAAGGCAATCCCTGTACATTACATGTTGTACCTTTTTGTTTCCCAATGGCATATGTGGTTGTGGTGTCCTCATCAAAGGATATTTGATGAACATCTTGTCAATGATGACATCATAGTGAGTCTTGGTTGGATAGCTAAGGAAAAAATAAATCATGTTGATAATATGCAGAGGTCTATATGACAACACTGGACACCTGCCATCCTCAGATCTGGTCCACAAAATGAAACCAGACACACATTTGGCATCAGTTCCGATGCCAAAATATTATCATCTATATTATTAGAGACAGCCTTCGCAGAGACCATAAAAAGTATCTTTGTTATTTCACTTATTTGGCGTGTTTATCATTAATTAATGAACCCTTTTCGTAAAGCATTTTTTCTTTGCCCCTTTTCTCTCAAAATAAGGATATTTTTGTGACCTTGGGGTCAGTTGTAGTTTGACAGGCTGATTAAAAAAAAAAGCACCACAAATCTGTACTGTACGACCATCATAACTATGCTTTAACCCTCCCCCTCAAGTAAAAAACTTTGACCTATGATAAATTCGCACACGAAGGTCGCACAGAGGTCAATCAATTGACATTTTTGATCGGAAGGTACCTATGTGATATTGAATTCTGGGAAGGATCTGTATATATTTATCTAAAGGAAGGATTCTCAATCCAAAAAGATACAAAACAGTTTTCATTGAGCATGAACAATTTCTGCTTGCACCAGTTGGTAACTACCAAACTCTATACCCATAAACATCCAAACCAGATATTACTTACTATTCTCCATAACCCTTGGCAATTGCGCAGAGTATATGCTATCTAAGAAGACGCTCCGCTCTGCATCATTCATGGTATCTCCGCCCATTTTCAGCTTTTTTTCTATTGATGGAGGCTGGGGTGGTATGAAAAACTTGGTGATCCAACCCACAGATGATCTGCTGGATGACTCGTGCATTGATGTACTAGATGAATCACTGTCTATGCAAAGTGTTGTCATCAGAAACAGCCAATTCGGGCATCTCCAAGGAAAGACTTCCTTCTTCATCAATATCAGATTCCTCTGTTTCGCCTGTCCTGATTATACAAAATAAATGAACGCTGTTAACAATACAATTGTGTTAATTTTTTTAGAATTTACACATGTTACCCGGGTACCCACCCGACACCTTAAGTACCCTATGATATGGGCCTAACAATGAAGGTTTTTTCTGTTTGTTTATGTTCAACAAAATCAACAGTAGTGAAAACCGGGTAGTGACCTGTCAAGCGGGTACCAGGGTAAAAATAATCAAATTAAATCCGTCAATTTGGACGAGCTGTGCATCATGCTAGGGGTGAATGTGACCACTTAATTTCTCCTCATAAAAATAGAGCTAGCAGAATATGCTATATTGATGTATCAACAAGGAAAGTTAGAGCGCTGTAAATCTTAAAAGTTAACATCCCTCAATATTGACCCCAGAGTCACTTTCGCAAAGAGCAAAAGTGGGTATGGCAACTACAATTAGAAAGAAGTATATGGCCAAGCATGCTAACATTTTGGACTTCCTTCTATGTCGCCTGCTGTTACAAACTTGTAAGCCAACAATCAGCAAGTTTGACATACTGTACATACCCTATGTCACAAGACATTTGCTGAATGTCCTTCTGGCCTATATTTATCGTCACAGGAAGCAACACCTGCTCTGTTATATTGACTCGAATCTTGATCGGTCCTTGAATAAGTTCATGCTCCTCAACATCAGCATAGTCCTCAAATTCTCTGTCATAAGCTTGGAGGATGATCAACTCTTTATCCAGCCCAAAGGTCTCAGCAGCAGCAGTGATTTCATGCTTTGTGGCTCCTGTGGCTTGTGACTTTATGTCTACCTTTTTTTGGTTTGGACCATATATGATCAAAAATTTGTGTCTGTAAGACAAGATGCTATACTATCATATTGTAGCTAACTAACATCACCCACTATAATAAAACAAGAGGGCAATCCACGGAGTTGCAGATCTCATCACTATCATCATTTTTATCTCTGACCTTGTGACCTTTATATGCAAATTAGTATCAATAATTGTTAGAATGTATAGTACCAATGGTAACTGTGAAGGTCCCATGCAAATCCACATTTTACACAAGGAGATATAGTCAAAAATGTGATTTTAC
>JAODAF010085233.1:0-11014 GCA_027574765.1 Molpadia intermedia | reverse complement strand
AAATATTTATTCAGTAACAAGTGAGACTCCCAAATTACAAATCCTGGCTAAACCCCTGTGCTAATAAGAACTAGAATTAGCTGTTTTTAATGAATGAGTGTTGAATGTTGTGTATTTATTATCAATGTGTAATTATAACATATGACATTTAATTATTCACATCATGAACAGACATGGCTTTTAAACAAACACTCTAATCTCCCGAGGGAAATAATCTCATAGGAAATCCACTCAATTATTATGTTCCTGCAGCATAGTCAAATTTAATCTCAGAATTCCATGAAAAGTAGCATACACATGGGTTCCTATGTTATGTCTGCTTTTGAAGACAAAGTTGGTTTATAAAATAACTAACACACTTACTGCTCCTCACCCTCCCGCCCCCCTCCCATGTTAAATGTCTTTTAAAATGAACTCACCTCATTTAGAAAGCTTGATGAGTTAGGTTTGGATACATCATGACTATCAAAAAATATGGTACTGTGATCTGTAAGAGAAAACATAAACTGGACTTAGATGTCAGGACCTGAGGTATTGAGGCTGACCCTGAGACCAAAACGATTAGAATTTATGAAATGTTGCAATGTTGTATTAAACCTCAGTCATCCAAACCAGTTGGGACCAGCAGTGGTTTGGATAAGTGAAAAGTTTGGATAAGCGATGTCACCCAAATAAAGTTATGTCTGCCTCCTGATATCAACATCATATCCTAATATTCACAAATATCAGCAGGGAGGGTGGGGGATGTGCTGTTGTACGTAGTGTTGAACCGATTATCGGTATCGACATCGGCTGATATTGCCTCTGAAAGGTTTCTTGCTTCAGGGAAAATGTAATCAGAGAAGGGAAATAATATATGTATATGTTCAGTGGCATTTATTATAAGAAATAAAAAAATTGGCCCCCCAAAAATAGAACCCATATATACCCACTTTCATGCAACAACAACATACCAAGTGTGCATACAATCTGAATATGGTTGTGTAGTTACCACACTCTTGATGATTTGGGCCCAATTCATATTTGGGCCCAACAAGTTTGGTCAAAAACCAAAATTTGGGTCCTAAAATCAATTTGGAAACAAAACAAATTTGAGCCCCCAAAAATATAAATTTGGTCCCACATATACTGTCACCGAACAACATCAAACCAAATATGGATATATTCCAACTTACGGTTGCAGAGTTATATTAATTCAAAGATTTTGACCTTTGACCCAGTAACTTCATTAATATGTATGATATCGGCACCAAAATCAATAAGACACGTCTTCTCACTATGGCGGAGCTATACACTGAATGTTACCTCAATCCAACTTTCCCCAGTTGAGTTATCACTTACCAAATCCAAGCGTCACACACACATGCATACACATGCCAAGTTTAATGGATAGTTTTATTTTGCTAAAGCAAGAAGCAAGAAAAGGCTCAACTTTTCTAATATTTCAATTTAATAATTATTTAAATGGAATTTAGGTTCAGTTCCAATTTGTTTCTTAGAATTAATACCGAGCATTGATAAATATGAAACGCTGCTTTTGGTATCTAAGATTGAAGGACTGAGACTGAGAATTTATCAAATTAATCCATGGAATTAAGTCTTAAACAGGATTCACTTACCACCAGCCGTGAAATTTTTCAAGGATGGCCGCTGCACAATGAAGTACTGATCACCTATAAAGAAGAGCTTGTATAGAACTGCATTGTGACTAATAAACGTCTGCGCCACATACGGTGCTGACACATCATTTAAACCAGCCTCGTTGAATATAATTGCCATCTGAAAATAGAAACATAATATATTACACCAATCAGAAAGCTGCAGTCCCTTTAACATAAGCAGGGGTGTACACGTCGCACACCAATAACTAATAATGCCTTATGCCACCCGTCAATTTTTTTATATTTTTTCCGGGGGTGTTGCAAATTATTCAACTGCAGATGATAGGCAGGAATAGTCTGACCTCAAGCAATATCTCAATTATCCATCTGAGGTGCAGGGAGTTGTTACAAGATCAGACAACAAATCAGACCAGGAAATTCCACCAGGAACATTTTCCTAGGCACATCACTGTATGACCATAAACCTCACTCAAACAATATCCCATAACTTCATGAAAAAAAAACAATGTTTCACAGTAAAACTAGTAGCCTATCGCATATATATATACTGCATACTATATTGCATTAATAATACTAATCTAATGTTGGGCCTTTTTTTCGGGGGACGAATAAAACTTACATTCTGTAGGATTGGTATCTTTAACTCACCGATATCACATTTACCCTAACACATTGATATAGATTAGAGCCTGCTTGGTCAAGGAATGTGTCGGGTGAGATCAAACATATATATATATAATATAAAATCCTGTTAACTTTCCCAATGAATGTGAGGCGCTTTTACGGAGGCAGAACGCTTTCTAAGATGTTGTAACAAAAGTGATAGAAAAGAATGAGTTATGGCTACGCCTCAGGATGTGACTTCATACGATGTTATGGGTGCCGTGAAGTGCGATATCAAGAGTTTACCAGTGAGACTTACTAGGCGGTATTAATAGAGTGCATAGTGTAAGGACCCGGTAATGATAGAATGAGGTAAAACCCTCAATGCTCCCAAAATATCCCCAACCTCTCTATATGCCATTAGTACTGAAGTGGGTAAACAGTATTTCCGTAATAGCGGAAGGAAGATGGAAAGATGGCGTCTAAGGCATTATGGGTAATGGGTCGATGACCCGTAGTAACAGGGAGTGTGCCCATTCTTCCTTCCGTAAATAGGCTAGCTAGGTAAGAATATGCTATATGGATACATGTACTCAATAAAAACTATCTAGGGCTAATGTTAGGCTATGGCTTCTAACAGGACAGACTACTTTAAACTGAAGTGAAGGGACCTGGACTGAAGTCGGATTCACTCAATTTACTATAAAGCCCCTAGTGTGTTGGGAAGGGGATCCCCGTAGAGGGGCAGTCCAGCTAATTGCTGCCACTTGCCACTGGCAAGTGTCTTCCATGTAGACCGCCTTTTCCATTGAGGGGTTGGTGGGGTCACAAGCCTCTTGGAATGATACTTTAATTCAAAACTGTTGGCTTTCCTTGAGTGGAAATATGAAATATTTAAGCTGTTTAATTTATTCATATAAAAATAATTTTTTGGTGTTGCCATGATGTGTACTTTTCCCCTTGCATAGTCATCGATTTGGATTTCCTGGTGTAAAAAAGATATGATAGTGATACAGGAACCAAGTTTACTGTAGGATTGATTCAAAGGAATGAATTATGATGAATAATATTGGAAGATTGAATGACCATATATTCATGAAAGGAATTGCAATTAAATGCAACATGATGACATGACTTCCTGCTGCTTAATTGTTCTTAAAGTGAAACATTGTTTCCTGTCTGGTTTTATACCAAAGAAGAATTTCAAAGGCATCACCATTTTCAGTTTCATACTTTTCATGGTCTATATATAGTTACAATAACAATATTCAATATATTGATATCAACTTAAAAATATCACCTTTTGAAAAACTGTTTTCAGCAAAGAGCTGTTCATTCTTTTTTTTTCTTCCTGTTTTCTTCTTGTTTGTGTTCTGTGTTTGATTTTTTGGGAGGTGTGGTGGGGGCAGGGGGGTGGCATATGGTAGTAGAACATAAGAAATATCCTAGTATGGGTATTGGGCAACTTAAATGCTATTGAAGACCTGTGATAAGAAAGTAAACTTGTACCACATGTACAGTAACATAACAGGGTCACATACTTACATTGCAAAAGTTCACAATATTAACATCACTTATCCTACCTATCTCCCCTTATTAGATTGTAGTTAATCTACCAGCATGCAGCTCCAAATGGTTGCACACTGAGTAGCACCTATGATGCGATGTGCTAGAGACTTCAGTCTCTCGAGAAGATTGCTGCCCTCGCCTCACATTCCAGCTACTCGTAATTCTGCCATCGAGAGTTACACATGCATGACTTATAGCTTCAAAATATTTAAATTTATTTCTTATACTATTATGATTATTATATTAACTCCCTGCTTCATGCAAATTGATCCATATATATGGCAAATACAACAACTAATAAGATCTATATAGTACTTTGAATACCTTGCATTCGGGAGCATAAAAGTGTCTCAAAACCAATGCTTTCCAAACTAATCAGGAATAAATTCTTCTGAAATTTAGCAGAAAACGATCAGTAGAAATGTTGAACAAACTATAAAACAATTTTTGAAAGGGAAAATCCAAGACAAATTTTCAGAGAAATACTGAAATTATAAATTAGGTCAAATCCATGTTTTTGGCAATAAAAGTGTAGCAAAATCACCTGTTTTTCAATTCTGAGTGCAAATGCACTTGCTTATAAATAAATATATTCGAATTTTGAAAGAATAGTGTCTGAATCAGTTGTTAAATTAAATGTTTTAGCAAGGGTGTTCAAACCTCCATGCCTGTTTGAACTAGTATTTTATACACTGAACAATACTGTTGTACCTATGACAACTAGTCTATTGTCCACTACAGATTGGGTGAACCCTTTTTAAATATAACACAATGTATTCCAACTATTTGTTCACATACAGTACATCTTAATGTTTAATATTCTAAGCCTATAGTGCAACCTCCACAGTAGGAAGTTGTGAGAACACTCACATTGACTATGAGTTGATTTGTGAATGAGATAACTTTTTCACGGTTTTGCACGCTGCTTGAAAACCGCTTAACTCAACCACAAATTGTGTCAGTATGTGGTGCGATATCTTTCATCAAGTGTTGAAGGTTTAAATATTTAACACAGGCGTCAGATGGAGAATGCAATATGAACTTCTTCCATGTATACAGGGCCATATATACTGTAGTATACAGATCCATATATTGTAGTATATATAGACTCATATAGTGCATATTGAACTTTATAGTGTAACATAAAAAGACCCCCTCTGAACCTCTAATGCTTAACCAAAAACATGACCCCAGAATTTTTGATGAAAGGTTCATTCCTGTCAAGCAACAAATTTATTTACAAGTTAAAGAGATGTTTAATAGTTCCTCCAGATGTGGAGGTTCGGTTTGGTATTCAGGGTTGTTTGTGCTTTGGTATTTCAGTTATTAATCGTAAGTGTCTTTCCATTGACTTGTTCCACTTTTACGTTATGACAGAGAGCAGAGCAATAAGTATCAAAGTTTAGTAGCCAATCGCCAATTGATGGGTGTGCTTGTACTGTACAATGTCTCTATGTCAGAGAACCACAATTCAATACTGAAATATAATGAGGGACAGTGAAATGATACTGTATGTAGAACTTATGACAGTTGCATAGCCAGGACTTTGAAGTAGAAACCTTGGAAAAAGCGTAGTAAAATCCAAGAAGAAATTAAAAAATTGCCGTAGCACTAGGAAGCTTTATGTCAAATGACTTAAAGCAGTAGAAATAAAGATGGTGGCTGATGGATCACTGGTAGCAGGATCTCCGACCCATGATATGCACTTCTGAAAATATGCTAGGTACTAGGTAGGTCGAAAATGGTAGATGGAATGTTGAGCAGGGTAAGTACTGTTAAGCGCTATAAAATGGGGGATTTACAGCGCTTACTAGCTAACTTTTGAGAGAGCTAACTATAGGACATAGATTCCAAAATGGTGGAAGGAATAAGAATGAGCGCCCTCTGGCCGAGGTCACGGAGGTGACTGCCTCTAGGGGATTGAATGGTGACCAGTTTCCTTCCGAAATAAAGCTAGTGGATAGGAATATGCTATATTGATGTATCAACATGGTCAGTATATAGATGCTCGTAAATACCCAAACCACTGAGTTTTGGGGACTACATGGCAGACACACAAAACAAATATAAGACACATAAGTTGAAGTTACTTATATATGGATAATGGTGCCATACATTATGTAGGCTTGGGGCCCATGGCCAGATTTATCCCCCAAGTTATTGTATGCCCTATGAAGATTAAAATCGGATTTATTCTTGATTGGAAAATGAGCCCCATGGGCCATGGCCCTGCTAGCACCAGCCCTGGTAATAGTCTACGGTGTATGTAAATTTATAAAAGGTTTCCTTTACCTAACCCCTTTGTCCCCAGGTTCAGATAACTGGTTCTGGGTATGCACCATTGTTACATGCATAATATTCCCAGTTTGTCCAAATAGTTTATTATTTACAGCGCTTACTAACTTACCTTCTTGATACATCAATATAGCATATTCCTAGCCACTAGCATTATTTCGGAAGGAAACTGGTCACTATCTAGCGGCCGCCACCTCCGTGACCCCGCCAGAGGGCGCCTCATTCTTATTGCTTCCGCCATCTTTGATGTCACGTATGTCAATTCTAGCGTCAGAAATTTTGGATTTTTACTTGGAATAATTACAAGGTAAGTATAGACGCTCGTAAATACCCAAACCACTGAGTTTTGGGGAATTTATAGCACTTACTAAACTTACCTTGATATAGGCCGATGTATGATGATGTTTACAAGAAAATGCTTCATATAGTCAGATACCTCCCAGAATTCAATCAAATATACTAATAAATCAAAGTTGCTTTATTATTTCTTCATTGATTTACCTTATTTACAATTTTATCCATCTCCCAGTACACTAATTATCTCAGGGGTGGTTCCATAATATACCCTTTATTGTACTTCATTTAATAGGATACCTGTCAAATGTAATACATACCATAGTCTCATTTGACATCACTTTTTAAACACTTCAAGGAAATTGACAGAAAATTCTACTCTTGTTTCTTCCTCCTTTCATATTACTAAACCGACACAGATGGGCAAGGTTTTAGGTGCAAAGAACTCATAAATAATCGTAGCTTAAAGGAGAATTATAGTGTTATTATTATTTTGCTGAAAAATGTTTCATTGAAGCGTATATATGCACTACTTTATATAGATAGTAACTTGTTATTCCTACTTTTTATTTTAATACTTAATATTCACATCGCGATCTAGTACTTACCCTGCTCTCATCCAAATAGCATATTCTTACCTAGCTAGCCTATTTACGGTAGGAAGAATGGGCACACTCCCTACTATTATGAAAAAGTATATCAATGCCTTTGTCTCCTTAGTAACAAAATTACACAAAGAGGTAGGACACTCTGATGAACATCAATCAACTTTACAGTGCTTACCTTGCTAAACTATCAAAAATCTATTGCGCATATTCCAACCTACTAGCTTAATTACAAGAAGGAAAAGTGGTCACGTTCTCCTTCCCAAGGCTACTACCACCATGACCTGTGACCCTACAGCCCCATATGGTTGCCAACTTTTCTTCTACCACTGCCCTCTCTTGCTCTCTCCCTTATTGAATGGTGAACCACACCCCTCCTCCCAGATATGCCCAACCACCCCAAGGGGGGGGGATATTGCCAGTTGATCACCATTGCCCTATAGCCAACAACTTTCTTCCTTCTGATTTTTCTGAACCCCTTTTTGCAGTTGCTTTACAAAAAATATCTTTGAAATTACTTGACTAATTGAAATACTGTATATGGTCCTAGACCGATGCTGCTCAAAAATCGAGTGACGATATGCTTCGAAAAGGCTTCTGAAGGATTTTGAAGAGAACATTGATACATGTTTAACAGTGCTTAAAAACAAAAATTGAAATAAGAAGACGGAAAGAAACCTTTAACCCAAATGAAATAAAAATTCCTAAGTTGAGCTACTATTAAAATCTTGGCAATGTTACTGGCATAAAAATCAGTATATGTTACATGTACTATAGCTTTATGCTTCTGAATTGAATACCATATGGGGTAGATAACATTCTGGTTAACCTAATGTTACAGTCACCCCCTACTGCTACTCCTGTTTTATGACAAACTCCAACACCCAAGTATTGTTTACCAGATGATTTACCAACATTCCTGAAGTCTGGTATTGTTCTGGTGGATTGCTCTTACAGATCTGTGATTCATGTTTATCACTACAGATGAACCTTACAGTACCAATTGATGTGCTATCTGTAAATTTGAATCTTTCTTCTGCAATAAGTCAACATTTTAAGTTATTCAAATTACAACTGTTTTTAACTTGAACTTCAAATGTTTGAATATAAGCAGATAAAATATTGATAATATTAAGAATTACTGTGTTTAGTGTTGTTGTGATAAGTATGCTACTCTTTTACAATATTTGTACATACTTCAGTTCATTTGTATCTTAAAGTTGTTACCAAAATATTGAAATTTAAAATCTGCATAAAAATAAAATTCTTTTCATTATAAATATATATAATTTGGAAAGACAGATGTTGGGAATTGGGAATTTGTGAAAAGCAGTTTTGACTTGGACACCGGACCTTAGATCTAGTGTGGATATATATATACATTATATATATATTTCACTCTATTAAAGTTTAGTCATAGTTTCAAAACTAGCGCATCATACTTATGTTAATTTTCCTTGACAAAGGGTGTATACCCGAAACGTTGGATATTTACTAATACTAATACAGACTGTACCATGCTTATTTGAATAATTCTTTACTTATATGACTCTAACCGGTGCAACGCAGTTTCCTATATATGTAGCCTATATACATACATGTACTATATCTTACAGGGCTTAAAAAACAACCAGTAAATTGTCCCGTGTGCTTCAAATATTGCCATGATTCCAAACAATATCAGAAACAAAAAGTTGCCTTAGCATCTGTTCTCTTTAGGGTTGGTCACCATTATCAGTATTTGGCTATATTTACTATACAGCCGTATTTCTAGCTCTAACATACAAGTACCACACTTAGGTTTAATTGTACATATTTGTTTCATCTGTGTTTTCTTTGTAAATAAAGATTTTTATTAAAAACCTGATTTCAATCTTTTCATAGAACCATTGGACCAACAGTTGAGTGAAGATACAGGTAATACCGGTTGCTTGGTTCAAATCTGCAAAGAGCGTTTATTTATATAAAAAAAAACATTGACATTTTTTAATTTAAATAAATCATTGCAAATTCAATGCATATATTGGTTGAATAATGGCTGTTTGATGAATGAATTATTTGGAATACAAATCTTTCTTAGTATTGGCAGTATTTTAAAGTAATTTTACATTTTACAATTTTAATTTCTACTGTAAGTTAGCAATATGTACAGTGTATCTTGTAGATCTTGGCATGATTGTGTAATATAATAAGTTACCAAAATCATTGGTGGTGAAAATATTGTAGGTTCTATGTATGTATGATAATAAATCTAATTGGCCTTTAAAATTACTGTAATCAGTGTTGTAGCTATGGTGGGTGCTGATTTAATTTGTTTGGGCATTTAAAGTGGACCTACAGCTACCTACTCACATCCAAATAGCATATTCTTGCCTAGCTAGCCTAATTACGTAAGGAAAGAATGGTCACACTCACTGCTATCACAGGTCATCGACCCGCTACCCATAATGCCACACACGCCATCTTTCTTCCTTCCTTCCGCTATTTACGGAATAACACAGAAAAAGTTTTGGGGAATACATATTCATTTTCATATATTTTTTCATTTTTTAATGTTTTTTTACATTTTTAAAATCATTAAATGCACCATGCTCTGTCTTATTGTTTGGTGTCCTGAATTGATTTGTTAGCCTTGTTTGGTAATTAAATTAGTAAGGTGTCAAAACTTCATATTATTCATGACTTTTTTCAGGTAATTTTTAGCCAGTGGTGGCAAACATAATTATTGGGAGGGGACTGAGGGGTGGAAGAAGGGTCATGGATGAGGTGTGGGATGAATAAATGAAGTTTACAAAATACACCAATCAAAGTGATATATATATAGTATGTTGCACAATATAATGAAACACCAATGGAGTCACTGAATTTAAGGGCCACTATTTTGAATTTTCCAATCCATTGTCACTTTTTGGATGTGCTATTCATAGTTGTACCATCTTAGAAGGAATTGTATTTCAAAACCTTTCACTTATTTTTTACTTTTCCATGGCTTATTTAAGATTCTGATTTCCGATCCAGAAAACACCTCTCTTTATGGAACTTTTCTACTATTTCATTCACATGTTTGTAACATGTACAGTTACATGTACGTGTACTATGTATACCACAGTAAAGTCACATTGCATTTCCCATTTCATTCTCATTTCATTCTCATTAATGCTGAAATGTGGGGTTTGATGCAAAATTCTACAAAACCTTATTAGATGGTGTACTTTCATGTATCCACTCTCATGCAGAGATGCACATCTATATGGAGAGGTACTGTATTTATCATTCACATTCCTTTCCATAATCTTTGCTATACATTTCTACATTGTCACAATTGTTAAATTTAACCACAGGGTTAAGTAGTTCCTTTTATAGTATTTGATTCTTTAGTAGCAGTGACAATGAAGGGTGTCCTTTCTGCTTTTATGGATGATAGATTTATGGCTCCATGATGCTGGTCGTTAAAGTTAAATCCCTGTTCCATTGTAGTGGCGTATTCTTTAATTTCTTTAGCATAGGGTTGGAGGTGGCAGAGATGGAGGCAAGGGAGAAAAATGGAGGGTGATGTGCTACAAGGCTGTGTGATGTTGAATCCTAGTTTAACTGACTTAACATCACTCTTTTAGTTAAATATCTTGCCAAATGTCTGTTTGGATATTCACAGCGCTTACTAGTACTTACCCTGCTCACATCCATATAGCATATTCTTACCTATACCATTATAGCTGAATTACAGAAGACAAAAACGGTCACAATTTACAGCATGTACTATTACCTCATATAACAACTATATGCATATCCTATATTACCATGATCTAGCATCTGGCAACTTCTAACACAGTCCTGGCCATCACCTCCCTTCTTATTTTTGGTGTCTGAGTTTCATTGGATTATTTTTGTCTTAGGAATAACTTCTTTGCAAGAGTTTTGTTAAAATCGGATAAATACGAACCTGAAGAGACAGCAGAAAGAAGTACAGTATCAGCTGATTTAAATAAAAAATTTTTTTTTTTTTTATTTCATCTGAAATCAAAGAAA
>JAODAF010085012.1:0-11016 GCA_027574765.1 Molpadia intermedia | reverse complement strand
TTGAAGTTAATCGGACAAGCGGTTTAGGAGGAGTTCGCGACGCAAATTTTCGTCCACACACTAACATACACACACACGCACACACAAACTCACCACATTTTGCACGTTTTGACCTAAACCACAAATGAGGATGAAACCCACAGGTAAATACACGTGAAGCGCGGAGAACAGTGTAGTTATTTTAGTTAAAAGACACGCGAAGGATCCTTTCAGTTTGAATAATGATTCAGTCATCCCACCCTTTTGAATCTATACAAAGTACGTCTCAAATCTGGTTGTAAACACTATTGCTTAGGCATGTATGAAAAATGAGCGAAAAGTGTTAAAAGTGTTATTTTAATGATCGTAGTAACGGAATTAAATTGGGTGTTTTGCAGTGACCACATTGAAGCATTGTAGCTGAATTATTTGTTTTCTACATGTTTCCATGACAACTATTGAAGACACTGGGTTACCTACCAGACCCATAGGCATCGTTTCCAACGCCCAATTGCAATCTAAACGAAGGTACAAAATAGTGGGCTTGATTAGTTTTACTTGGACTTTCTAGGAGTCGATTTCCATGAGGAACGGTTGCCATGGAAACGCTTGGAGGGAATTTGTAGGGCCTCATCAGAGGTCCCCATGGTAAAGTGGCCCTTGGTGCAGGGGACCCCCAGTTTGAGGTAGGGGTCAAATTGTAGCTGTGTGTGTGTGGGTGTGTGTGTTTGTGAGTGAGCACATTTTAGTGAGCACAAAGTTTGCGATGAGACCTCCCCCTAAACCGCTTGGCCGATTAACTCCAAAGTTGGTAGATAGGTGCCCTATGAGGTAAACTTGTGCCTCGGATTTACATACAATCTTTACAGATGTAATAGGCATAAAATCTGTCAATATAATTTGATGATACGCTTTAGGAAGAGTTCAAAGGTCACAAGGTCATAGGTCAAATTGTAGTTTTTAAGCGCAAATGTTGCGGCAAGAACTCCTAAACTGCTTTACCGATTAACTTCAACATTGGTAGTTAGGTGCCCTATGAGGTAAACTTGTGCCTCGCTGAGATATGGGTCAAAGATCAAATCAAGTCAAATCCTATTTTTGCCTATATCTTCTAGTGCAAAACTCAGATTTACATGCAATCTTCACAATTGTAATAGGCATACGATGTTTCAATAGAATTTGATGATACGCTTTAGGAAAGGTCACAAGGTCAAAGGTCAAATTGTAGTTTTTAAGTGAAAACCAATTTAGTTGTAGTACACAAAAAACGTCTAATTAGGGACTAAATCAGAAATTTGACGATGAGATCAAATATGGATTTTGGGGGTTGTTCCTGGCTCATTGGGTACGGGCTTGATTTGGTTCATAAAGTTAATAAACATGAACAAGCCGTATTTAAAAAAAATATTAATCTTTAAAGTATTAAATTGATTATATATTAAAAAACTAAAATGCTGTAAAGATTTTAAACTATTTTTTTAACTTTACCAGCACCTTTTATAACTTGTAACCGAATTTAAGATTTGCAATCCAACATTGCAGTAATAATAAGCTAGTTCGTAGATACACCATGGAGCATTATTTCGCAATAGGTTAAAGGGTCAATTGACCGAAGAATCACAACTTTCAACGAAGGATATTTGTACCAGCCTACATTCACCTAGTCTTCTATGAACAGTAATGTGTTAGGCTACATATGCGATTGTGTAAATACCGATATTATCTGTGTCGAACACACATGTATTTATTACGTTATTATTTTAAGTGTGCGTTAAAAATAAATTGTTGAAGACTTCACAATTAATATTCGATCGTGGAAGGTTGATCAGTTAAAATGATTTGGACAGAAACACGGTTTCAAGATACCAGATGACTCCCCATGTAACTCCCCAGGTAAGGCTGAGGTGAACACCAATTAATGCAAGCGAACTAAATAAATGTGTGTCGACAATCACCAAAGATCATTTGCCCAAAAATGTACACTAAATTATTGCTATGCTGTAGTAAAACATATCGTTGTAGTATTGCCAAACGAAGTTACGTTTAATAGCTATAGTCGCAACATCAGTTCACACTGATATGTGAACAAATCTTACTTAGGCATGCGCAGAAACAACGTAGGCAAGACTACTATAATTTTCTCGAAAAATCGAAATACATATTAGTTTAGCGATGCAGGACACTCTGTGGAAGATTTATTTAAAGAAACATATTTAAGTATTTTAAGCAATATTTTAGCAGCCGAAATTGCATATACAAAAATGTTAGCGCTATTCCACTAGGAACCCGACAAGTCAGAAGAGACTCTTTCGTTCATTGGTTAACCCTTCAACTACGTATTCGACCCCGGATCGTCACAAGGCGACGCCTTCGCCCTCTGTGGGCACATTCCGGGGTTACGTAATAGTTTCACGCTCGGGCAACCCGGGTACATGCTCGAACAAGCCGGTAAGCAGCGCAGTGACGAGCTCCGCGTCAACAAGTAAAGACGTGTTGCACTGTAGATATAGGGCGGCACCTTAATGGTTAACTTGGTAAATAATTTGCCTAGGTTCCCTTTGGTTTTAGTAGTGTGTAAAACATCGGTGGGTATCATGACGTTAGTACAATTGATCCAAACAGAAAGGTCATTGACGCATGCACAAAAGATATCTATGAACCATCTTTTTTACTAATGGAACATAACATAATTAAATTAAATGAAAATTTTACTTATAAAGTTTGATAAATAATTGAACAATAACGCAACCGGTACCGCTGATGGTTTTGGCTGATCAGTGATCACATGTTGTGAATACAATGGCGGATTTTGCAACCAAGGACCGGATTGTTGCTCATATGCTGGTGGTTGTTCTGTATGTGAATATAAAAAAGATAATCTTAAGCAATGCCGTAGTCTTGGCGTAAAATAATTCTCTGTCTTTTCAACTTAAAAAACCCTTATTAATAGATGTCTTGAAGTCATTACACAACCAGACTAAACAATATATTTATGCATGGAAAGCTATTCACTATTACTATTGTAAAAGGAAATGCTTCTTTACATATACCTAGAAGAATATTTCTGAAATTATAAACTATTTGGCATATACAAATGATACATGATAACAAACATTACTACCAAATAGTTTACATATATACCCAATCACTTTTTGGCTTTTAGCTAAAAGTGATATTGATTGTGTTTGTAACAGAATATGGTGCAATATCAAATCAAACTTTGCGATAGTTATGTAGTTCTGTAGTCGTCATGGTTACAATACATGCATTTTATCAACACAGTTAACTGTTCTATAATATTTGATTTTAGACAATGATAAGAGCGGTTGTTTGCTCACCGGTAACCATAATATACCTTTGACACATATTCTGATGACATGACTCAATGTATGTTATATGTCTTATATATTATCAACGAAGAGCCGGTGTTCACATATGTTAGACACTAATAATCCTTGTATCACTCACCAGTTCATTTATTTAGCCATAATCATATTTATTAATAAATGGGCAAGATTAATGAACACTCATATACGACGCAGACAGATACACGTACAGACATACGGATTTGAAAATTATATATATATATACCTATCTTGAGATATAACATCATTAGTCATTATAACTAAAGTTAGGGTAGCGAGGCAAGAACATTTGTTGTATGTCTTGAGAAGTCTCCACCAGGCATGATATAACGTGAATATTGGCTTGAAGTACTTGACGTAAGCAGGAAACAATGACACAATGATATGTTGCTTTCTAGATATTAATGTATATGGCTATGATTAGGTCATTTAGGGGTTATTTAAAGTCATTGTTTAAATCACATACTGAAATGGGTATTTACCAATGGTCAGATGTCATTATATGTTTAAAAATATCCCACAAATGTAAACGTTGCTTTAAATAATAATTGTGTAATGGCTTATATGGGGAGTATAGGAATTTGTCGAAACCTCAATATGTTTCTCAAAATATATATATTCAACAAATGCTAAAATAATATTATTGGTACAGGTGTTACCTCTCCTTGACAGATCTCGGCTAGTTGACTCATACTCTTGTGAATTCATTTCTATTTTGGCTTAAGTGTTGGCTATTTTGAAACTTAACTAGTACATATTATAAATTATTTTTTACATGTTCTTGGTAAATTAACCGTCAACACAATGTCGAGTACGATGCGTAAACAACGCAACGTATTGGACATAAATTAAATAGTGACTAGTCAGAGTTTCAGACATAGCGAATATTATTTGATATAGGGACAATTCTTTAAATAAAGGTGAGTACCTTATGATATTTTAAGCACAAGTATAGTTGTGTTATATTCTTTTATTATAATGCAGATGTAAATAAAAGGAAAGTTGACAATGACATGTCTAACATTAACTGGCAGATGATAAAAAAAATTAGGATGTAACACGGAAAAAAAAATTTGATGTATTATTTATTTACTCGTGGAACCCTTTGTGGTATTTGCAGTACAGTTAATTTCAGTTAAGTTTTAATATGCCTTCTTTATGGTTCAATAGCAATATGTAAATGCTGCACAATAATTATTTCTATATACATTCAAATTTCAAATTTTCACAATCCACATTGTACTTTGTAAAAAACATACTTAGATGTTGAGCTAATATTTGATGCTTTTAATTATGATAATGCTCCACCTAACAGGAAAAATGGAATGATAGTTTTTTGAGGTTAACACCTATCACAATGTAAACCGTGACATCAACACCTTCTGGTATCCTTATTTAAAAATGAACACCCATACACAACAATGCATGACACATATACAATAATGACTGTGTGGTATTATACTGTCCAGGCATTTGGAACAGTATTTGAACAACCTTGTAATCTAAATTTGTTCACTGACTTCCCCGATCTTATAAATTTATTACTTCTCAGATACATAGGTATCTGTATGGTACGATATTACAACACACACACACGCTAGCATGCATAACGTAGACTTGCGGGACCATAAGGCCTGGCTTACGCCTAAATACAAAATGGCCGAAGGGGTAACCGATGTGCGTAGTATTACTTATATATCATTGAGTATACTTGGCTTTGTTCACTATCAATGCATAACTCAGCGGGTAGGATGTACATACTTTGATTATATCAGTGTATTATATATATATATAGGTTACTGCGAAGGGGACACTCAAGAGAATTGAGTCACCGCCTTTAACTACCTTTTTTGAGTAGTGAGGTACGTTAACATGCGCCATTTGTGGGTAGTGTTTACGTGCATCATGTATCGTTTACGGCAAGCAAACAGAAGTGAATCAGCTGTATAAACAATATCAAAACACAATAAACGGTGAAGCACCTGTTTGATCAATTCTTTCATTCATAAATAAATAGTCTATAAAATGGCCTGTTCTCAGGCCGAGATTCAAAATGGCCGAAAGCAGGCGAGTCGAGCTACAGTTTCTGAGGTACTTATGTGCCTTAACAGCTCATCAGCTTAACAGCATGGTCGTGCGTCAGAGATAATCTAGAGATTGATACATCTCCACCACTTCATAAGGGGTCTAGCGATATTGAACGGCGTTGATGCCAATCAGGATTCAATGTAGGAGGAGATGCCTCATTCAGAAGCAGAGTATATGTTCATCCAGGGATATAATACCCCTCCCCTAGCTGGGCATCGAAAAAGGAAAGCTACCACTAAAAGAAAAACTAGTACAAACGTTTGACTGACACACCAGTGAGAGATGGTATCGCAGCAGCATGTAATAGCGGAAAGAAAAAATCCTTCTCGTACACCAGTTAAGACATAAGATACACAGCAGTGACACTAAAATGATAAAACAAGTCGTCTTATTGTAAGTGTCCGTGGTGAGACTCTGAGAGGAAAAGCACACATATGCCTTTGATGTTAATGTGGTAAAAGTGGCCCCAAGGAAGGCATTATAATTGTAGAGATATATATAGCTTATAATTGTTATGTCCTGGTTATGTTTGATAATGCAGAAATGATGATAACAGCATTGCAATCACGTAGTTGGTGTGGGTTGTGGTTGGGTGGAAGGGAGGTATTAGGGATGGGAGTACACGCTTTATATATATCATATATATATAATTATATAGTCCTAATGTTTTGGCTCCAGCAATTCTATACAACGTTAGTAGTGCAGCTCCAAGAAATGCATCTCAATGCATAGGTATTTCTGTAATATACTTGAGCTGTATAGCTTATTAATGTTTCCATTAATAAGTTGACTTTTATATCTACTTACTGCCTCGTTTTTTTATTGTAACGTTTCCATTTATATAACAAATAAATTTAATTTGAATATAGTAATCACCTGCTGGAAATGCTAATATTCTTCGATGTATTCTTTCATGTGTCATAGTTTTAAAAAAAACTGTAGCAATACGTCTTACCGAATTATTTATCTCCGTTTATACAATTAAGATTGTATTTTGTTAAATTAAATTTTACGATAACCTGGTTGTTTATGGATGTTTTCATATCACGGGTATTAATGATAAAAATTGTTGAAACCCATGGCCCTTAATTTTTTGGTATACCATTATGAATTTAAAGCTTTAAGACCATTTCGAGTGTGAATTGTTATATTACCTCCTTCTTTGTGTTAAGTTCCTACCTACCACAATTTGCACATAACGTTGTCTGTCATTGTGTACCAACGTGATATATTCCACATTAATGAATGATTGCGCCTTTCCTAATTAAGCTACGACGCAATTTTCAGTAATCGCAAACACAATAAATATTACATGTAGATTTGTGTATAACCAACAATCATTTACATTGATTCATCATAATACTTTGCTATACTAACTGTATACTTAATCTAAGTGTATAGGCATATGTTGAATTCGAATGATGTACACACCATTATATGTGTACATGTATACTAGCAATTTTATTATAAAATGAGTTAACTTGAATCGCTAAAAATAAATGACGAACCTTCCATAGAGTCCATTGCCAGTGTAGCCAACGTTTAATAATAATACACAGTATTGTAAAGATAATACTCAATATATAAAGCACTGTGTTATAAATACTGCCACGACATGACAAACATGAACAATGATTGTTCGCTTATTCGCTTGATTGCCCGCACAAACTTGAACTTCCTGTGAGTATATTGCATTATATATACAAATGACAAAAAAATATGTTAACTCATATAGGCCTCATTCCTGAGTGGTGGAATTAAATAGGGAAGTCAAGTGTTCAAAGTCAGACACGTCATTAATACTTGTAAAATGCGGTAAACAAACACAAGAAAACCATATACAACACAAAAATGCTAGTTGGACAAGTAGTACGTTGGCGGGTCTCAATGAACGGACTGACTACCTTTAATCCAATTAAGGTTCACTAGACTGTTTCGTCTTTACTAACGGTGCAAGTTGAGTGTCCACGTCCACTGTTTCGAGTTTCTGACTATAAAGTATTTAGGGCCATTTAATAAATATATAATAGGCTGATCTTTATTTATAGTATATTTTTAAATTTTTACTACTCTTTATGCAATCAATTGCACCTCTTTTTGTATCATTCTCGGCATATAAATTTCTTACACTTCCATTTGGTATAATATTGTTTACTATATATATTTTACTTAAAAGCAGTGTTGGAGTTTTAAGACTATACGTTCCCCCATTGACCCATGTTCTATGACTTCTGAATGCATTTCAATTCCATATTGCTGGTTGAAACGTTTTCGGCCAATTGAATCCTTCAACAATATATATTTTGCTTTATAATTTTATGGTCATCTTTCATCAAAGTGTTTACACATCCCCTTTGGCGGGGTATATCTTAATTACTTTTGTACTATGTAGCCTACTCTAATTTACTGTGAATTTCATATTTCAATGTTGATATCTGCATATGTCTGTAACTGATTAGAAATACCCTCTATAATAATAATTGTGTGTGTGTGATTTTTGGATTGTAGTATTTTATCTATTTCTCTTATACTCTGCACCCGCAACTGCATCGGATGGATCCTCCAACCAAATATATACAATATACCTTGTTGGGGTATGTATACCATAATATTGATTTCTGATCATTGTAGCTAATTGTGCATTGGTCAATATTATTAAATACTCCAAACTTAATCTAGCTCATTTTTATAAACTAGCACATGTAAGTCTTTTAGTCTAGTACTTTTATAATGCTAATCTTAACAATGGCTCAAATTGATGGCAATGGTATATTGCCAAATTGGTCTGACATGTTATATTTTAAATGCTACTTAATAATTTCGGGAGAAAATACAGACGTCTTACAATTTCGGAGCGGTTGTAATAATGTATTGTGTACGCAGGGAGCGCGGTACTTTGTTACCTAGCTTAGAAATATACTTCACCCTACTCCTATCAAGTCGTTCATAGTGGGCATGGTTGACGATTTAATCAACCTTAATCGCGATATCACTTTTGGAATTATTTTATAGCATAGATTTACATATATTTATACCAGAAGAAAGTCGGGCGGTGCATGGGGAAATGCATCGGACCACTATAAGTATTGTAGTGTAGCTCTTAGAGTGATGTGAAATAGGAAACTCTCAAGGAGTTCTCTGATCAATGTGACCAATATAGGTCAGGTGACAAGTACGCATATTTACACGACATGGCCAGCAGATTACACACCCATTTCAACAGTGACCCCTGAATTGCGAGTAGCGACCGAAAACCTTGGACCAACCGGAGAGGAATGCCATTGTTTGGTGTCAGGTGGCCATGAGTCTACAGATGGCCCGTCGCGCCATCCTATTATCCATGCTTCCGGTCGACCGTCGATCTAGATGTGCGCCTTCGATGCCCATGGCGGGTTAATTTAATATACTGACTGGATGGTACGAGTCCTGCACTGTAGATGTTGGTGACGACCGTAGTGTCAGCAATACAGTCCCATTGCTGTTAGGTTGTACTTTTGATACTGTTCCGTATATTAAAGGGGTTAATCCCATATCATCTATGACTCTTTGATAAACATGCTAACAACCTAAAACGCCAGGTCGGTATTGGTCCTTGACCAGTGGCGACGCCATGGCGAGGTAAAAGCAGGGAAGGGTCTCTTCGCACAGAAATATTAAACACACTCTTAAAAATTGGGCAAGTACGTGCCAAGGTTGGGATGGAATGAAACCTATAACTCAATTCGTGCTAACAATTATACTCAATTATGGGTAAATTGCATCAGTTGGGTAGTTTACCCAGAAAATGTCAAATATTACCCCAATAGTCAGGGCATTTTCTTCCTCACAATATAATATACTGAGTTGTTGAAATGAATCTTCTGCATCCACTGTGGGTCAAATCCCATACGTAGACTCGTTAACCAGTCAGACTGAGTTGTATATGAAGCGACACGCCATGTTACACAATTTCAAAGGTTGCAGAAGAAAACGTAAAAATTTGGCGAAAGCGTGTTCAAATGCTCCTTCTCGAAACTTGATATTGGTACATCCCATATTTGGAAGGCTCTGTGAAATAATGTACATTGTTTTCATAGGAAAGCAGGTTCGTGCTAAATCTTCTATACGTGCATTGGGTTAAAGCCAAAGCAATTCTTTCGTGGAAAGTGCAAATCCACAAAGAACGAATGCAAGGTGTTATAATGTACGATATTTCCCTGGCGTTAAATTATTACAAAATGAATTAATTATGTAACGTTGTTTACATTTTTATACTAATTAATAATAGAGTTTGACGTTACTCACTAATTTCAATAAATTCACCATCAATTATTTAGCTTCCACACATCTGATTAGCTGAATTGCTATGACATCTTCCATTCACGTTAGTATCCTACAGCGTGCTATGCAGGGGGCAAGGGGCAAAGTGCCGCCCACAGAATGTTTTGGGGACAAAATGGGGACGGTGGCACATATCTAGCGTTCACCCAAATTGTTAAAAGTGGTCGCGAGCGTTGTAAACCCTAATGTATATATATATAGAAATATATACATATATGGGTATACGTTTGTATGCATACGATATATTAAAAAACATACGCGCCTGGTGCTATGTACCTGCCGTCGTAGTAAATAGTTTGCCTAAATATCAACCTGGGTTATTTCCAAACATATAGCTTATATAAGCCCATTATACGATTTATGAAACAATAGCTTCAACACTAAACAAATATTGGTTGGTTGGGGGGGGGGACAATATTTCTGCCCGATTAAGGCAGGTTTTTGACCAAAAGGCATTCAAACACGCCTTCGCCCCCGTCTCCTACGGACATGGTCATACAATGCCTGTATATATGTATAACATACTAAATGAATAAAAATGTAGGTGTTATGAAAACTTGATAGCTTAATTGTAATTATTTGTCTAAAGATAATAACCGATGTATTTATCGTAAATGGAGAAACCTGTCCATTTCTTTTAGTTAGTCTATATTTTCGAATACAGGAATAAAACGGACACCATAATGAATGTTGTAATGTAGATATATGAAAAAGGCGATAACTGTCCAACAGTGTGCCATTGGCTTCCATGGTCACTGTCTCTTCTGGTAAAGCATTCGACGCGCATCCTTAATTTTAGAATTATGTAGTGTTACTGTTATCTGTGTAAGACGTACCTGTGCACTAAATATGTGAAGAACCCAAACAAAACTAATTAACAGAGCGACAAAAGAAGACGAGACACTGTCATGCGCGTAGACTTTTTCCGGATTTACAATGTGAGTTTGTGTCTGCTTTATTTTAAAATTATATCTCAACCACCATAAGCTTAAATGTGTCTGGGACCATTAATAAAATACATGAGCCCGTCGCTTATGCCGACCGTAGATCGCATGCTGTAAACACTAGATACATATATGGTTAATTATTCATCACTATGATAAAACTGAACTAAAACAAAACCTATTATCGCGATAGGAATAGTGAATATTCAATGGATGTGATACGTAGCTGTCGGCATCAAAACCATTAAAAGGGAACTCCAGCCTCCCTGCTAAAATACATCAGCCTAGAAAGTAATATTTAATACTATCTGAAGCTTGTT
>JAODAF010084901.1:0-11018 GCA_027574765.1 Molpadia intermedia | reverse complement strand
ATAGTTACAAGCCTGTTGTATTACCATCTGAACACTGACCGAGAATAGAAGGCTTGTAAAGCCAGTGTTCATCCATGATCAAATAGACATGGTCAAGTATGCCTTAAAGCTTCCAAATGTTTTTTTTATATATCGTGATGTGAGTGTCTTTACCTTGTGTGGACCTGATCAATCCCAGTATGCTCTTGGCTTCGCCAGATTCTAAAGTTGTGTGTCGTCTTCCATGTTGTGATGAAACTTTCATTGAAATCGCCCCAGTTTTCTTCAGCCAGTGGTCCTTTGACACATGGAAATAAGCAAAAAATATTCAAGAAGGAGAGTCATAGATGGTTCCGTATAGAATAGAATTCTTGTCAGTTAAAATGCCAACATGGTAACATGAACATGTTGACATTTGAAAAATTTTACGTTAAACCTTTGATATAATTAATGAGATGATGTTGTGCACTATACAGTATATAAACTTATGCCTATAACCACTATATACCCTTTGTACTTTTAGATATTTACATTAAGTCCCTCCTACTGATCAATATTCATGATTCCTTGCATAAAAACAATAGGGGTCATCTACTGCCCATGGCCATACATACCAAGTACCACATCCATCTATCATTCCCTTCTTGAGATATAGTGTTCTATGCTCACACACATACAGCCATTAACACACACACATACACACACCAACGTAACTACATATGTTCTGATTGCTGCCTTTACGAACTAGTACTATTCTTAGTTTGTGTTCATACAGTTTCTCTGTACCCCGAAGTATGAACTCATTAATATTCATGAGCTCCATTATAAACATCAACTTTAACACACATGAAGATACCTACTATCAACCAACAACTTCATTTATGTGCATTTCAAGATTTTCACATTTTACCCTGTGACCATATTAATATTCATGAGATAAGCACTCAAAACAATAGGGTTTTTTGTACTCACTACAATGCAACTGCCTACCATGCATAACTTCAATAACACTTGTGGCCATGGTGTCATACACACACACACACAAGCATTGCAACTTTTCTGATGACCCATTTTTTAGTCCTACACACATGTGTGTCAAGGTCCTCGGTCGCCATAAAAGTCCTCGCTAAAATAGTAAAATCTAAACGTTTTAGTATTATTCAGAGGACTCTCCCCAAACTAAACTAGAGGGCAGCATATGACATTATGCTCTGTTCTAACGCTATTTCTTACGAGGACCAAATTTTTGGTCCTCGGTTGCCAAAATGTCCTCAGTCTGCGGTGTGTTTTCATGTTCAGGTCTTCGGACTGTTATGAATGCCAGTGCATACACCACACACACATACACATACACATGTCAAGTAGACTATTTGCTTTCAGCAAGGAACTAAGAAAAATATTGGGGAGGGGGGTCTGATTGGGAAAATATATGTTAGTATAAATCACACAGAATAAAAGATAAGACTTACTTTGATCGGCACATGTTGCTAGTAACGAGAGCAAGTAGAGCTTAAACTGAGCCCGGATCCATTCTTCGCCACCCTCCCATCCTGTCAATAAAATTATTTTTTATTATTAAATTTAAGGTCCTCAAATCGTTGTTAAAACCTGATCTATTTTGCTTCCCTTATTTGTTGCTACTTTACACTCTGTGTATGCTAAAAATGCGATGGTTTCTGTTCCGATATAAAACTTGACTCAAGCACATGTGACAATACACACCAATGCCAGGTGCCATGTCCAATTACTGTACTTTATAGATGTCCTCAATTAGTTGGTACGTATGTACAAATACGTAACTTCCAATTATAAACATATTAACTGAAACTGACAAACTAAATGTGTCATGTCTAACAAAATCGAGGTCCTCAATTTGTTGGTATATGTGGACATGTGTACAAATATGTAACTTCCACTTATATGTGGAAATTTGTACAAATATGTAACGTCCGCTTATAAACATATTAACTTACTAACTATGTCAAGTTTAATACAAAATCGAGGTCCTTAATTTGTTGGTATATGTGGACATGTGTACAAATATGTAACTTCCACTTATAAACATATTAACTTATAAACTAAATATGTCATGTCTAATACAAAATTGAGGTCTTCAATTTGTTGATATGAGTGCACATATCCATATGTGCACATATATGTATATGTAACTCATATATACTACCTAAAGAACCAGAAAACCAAGAGGTTTTGTGATTCCTTGCTTTTTAAAATAGTCAAATTATAGTATGGGTACTGTGACATTAAAAGTGAGGGATGAATTGGAATTGTATATAGGACTGCTCAGCTGTTAATTCTACTCAATATTGGAGTCAAATATACCAAGTATACATTGTATGCAAGTAGACATTGTTGATTTAGCCTGATATTTTCAGTGTTTGACCTCTGTTGATCTTAAATGACCATTGACCCTCTACTAAAATCAAAAGCATTCTTCAACTCACTAAAAGGAAACTATGTACCAACTATGGGGTTTATCCAAGTTGGCGTTGTTGAGTTTGCCTGATTACAAGGTTTTCAGTCTTTGACCTCTGTTGACCTTCAACCGAAACTAAAATCAAAAGCTTTCTTCTACTCACTAAAGGTAAGCTATGTACCAACTATGAGGTTTATCCAAGTTGACGTTGTTGAATTTGCCCGATTATAAGGTTTTCAGTGTTTGACCTCCGTTGACCTTAAATGACCTTCAACCGAAACTAAAATCAAAAGCTTTCTTCTACTCACTAAAGGTAAGCTATGTACAAATTATGAGGTTTATCCAAGTTGGCGTTGTTGAGTTTGCCCGATTACAAGTTTTTTCAGTGTTTGACCTCTATTGACCTTCAACCGAAACTAAAATCAAAAGCATTCTTCTAATCACTAAAGGTAAGCTATGTACCAACTATGAGGTTTATCCAAGTATGTTATAAAGTTTTAGTATAAAGTAGATGGTCCCATCATTTCTTTTTGTCAGTATATAGACTTGGTAATATGGGTAATATTCTTTGAACTCCGCCTCAACAGTCTTTTACTAAGTCAAGTTATTGCTAGTCGCCCTCCTGGCCCTTCACCCACGATGCTGCAGAATGGGGGGGGGGGGAGACTGGCTAACCTCCAGCATAAGAATATGTGCTTTTCAACTCTAGTATCCTGTATGTCGGTACCACTGTGGTACTGTTTTAACCACTGCCTCATTACGGTCACTGCTGTCTTACTGTCTATTATTATTCACCTGTATTATTCATATCTAATTCGTCGCTGTGATGTTCCAGGACGGTATTCACTATATAATCAGAGAATCTCAGGTCAGCCGTGGTTAGACTAAGCTGCTTCCGTAAATCTTGATCCAATATGTTGACTTCACTTTTACCAATCTAGAAATAAAAATTACATATAAAACTGTTAAATAAAATCTTTTGCACCAAAACAAAAATAATTTGCCGGTCGTATTTCTCATATTTTTTTTTCTGAGCTTGGTTTGACCACAGAACAATTTTAAATAAACCGCTTATATGATAATTTGAAGATTTTTGTCCTAAAATACAATGCCCATGCAGAAGGTCTAGCACCATGATACCATGGTAGTATCGATTACAGGTCTCATTAGATGGTTGCAAAGGCGGTCTTCTCATTCATGCGTAAAAGAAAAATGGTTGAATATAAACCTTGAGTGCCTTCCTAACTCAAATTATTGAATAACAAACATAAAGATCTTAATATGCTGGTAATCAGACGGATACCATCAGGTTTAAACAACATTCTTGCATTCTAAATGATCTGTCAACTGTTTCTGGGCAATTAATATTTTTTGGTAAATTTATCATCCTTGTTAACAAATTTCATTACAGTTTATATCTTACCTCAACAATTACATCGACATTCTGTCGTTTATGCTTAAATAAGACGTTACTAGCCCCGATGACAAATGACCTTACGCTGATATCTTGTAGGAGGTCGTATTGCTGCAAAGCCATGTAGGGATAACATAATGCACCCTGTAGCGACGGAAAAAAAATAAATATTGTCTTTACCTTTATTGTTGGTAGTAAGGCCTAAACAATGTGACATCATTGGTAATATACAGTATGACTCAATATACTTCTTTTAAAATTCTTCCTCAACAAAATTAATTTCTCAATGTCTCCCTTGAGGGCATCGATTCACATTTTGCGCCTCTAGCTGAAGTCCCTATACCTATATGTTCCATTCATTAGAACATTTAATGGTGATCAATTTTATTGGAAGGAATAAGTATATATATTAAAGATACATGTACATTTATTTCTGTAACCTTGCGACCAGAATTGGGAGGCAGCTAGGTGGCTATGACCTGATGTGCCAGGCAGGCAGCAGGTTTTTTTAATATATTTCGACCACTGTAAACAAGGGCTATTCCGATAGCAAGTGTCAGGATCTGGGAATCGTTTATAAGAATCAACTAAAAAAATAAAGTTTTATCAAACTAATATTGTTACGTAAGAATGGGATGTAAAGATGCTAAGGCTTGTAACATAATTACCAACTTATTACGTATTTTTTCTTTCTTTTCAGGCCACTTCATAAGTGTTTCCCTTTATTCTTTTATGTTATAAATATCTAGCAGATAAACAGCTCATGATATAGCTTCTTTTAAGTCCTTGTCATGGTCAGCCAGCCTACTGGTCATGCTCTGTAGCAAGCAGGTAAATAATGGTATTAGGGTTATGTTATGGCCTTGAGGATCGGAGGGTAGGTGGCAATTATCCAATGTGCCAGGTACTGGCAGAATACAGGTTTTGGGGGTTTAACACTTTGTGCCTCTGGGTCAATTAGGGCTGTTCTGATGTTCTAAGACATCATTTAGTATGACCCAGTGGCAAATATGGGACTTGAGACAGTCCAACTGCTTCATTTCCTTGTCAGCGTAACTATTTCTGATTTCCTTGTCACTTTAACCAGAAATATTGGCAGGCGGGTGGAGGGACTCGGTATAGGTCTGGTCGATATTAAAGTCAAAGTTTCCAGCAGTTGTCTCAGAAAATGCAGATTTGGGCTAAAGTTTTGGTTACAATTTGGCCAATGAAATACACCGAAAATGTGTTTCCAAACAAACTTCAAAATAAACCATGCAGTCACCACTTTTGAAAATTTGAGCATGAAACGACTCAGAAAATAGTGGTTTCTTCAACAAACTTAATCATGTTAATAAACAAATACATTTTCCATTACCTTCCATCAAAATATATACATACATTCCGATTACGTTTCAATAATCACATGAAATCCATTTGCGACAATTTTCAAGGTTTTCCAGTAGCGGAACATTTTAACTTGGCCAATCATTCTCCTAAACATCTTAAATGCATTTTAATTGCCTCTGATTTTAAATCCGCTAATGATCGTAAAAGGAAAGAAATCGATTGGATACTACGTATTCGGTCACACATCACTGGCCTGAACAAAGACTTGGGACCAGTTTCCAATTACCAGTTTTACAAAGAGTTGTAAGCTTGCTTCCTCTTCTTTGTTCCCTAATCCCGATATTATTAACACCTATAGTTTATTTGACGTACGTCTTGTTCAATTGGCTGTTTTGATTCTTTGTACTTATCTTTTGTATTAATTATTCAGTTTCTTTGCGTTTATACCTTGTACTTTTCACTTTGTCGCTAAATGTTGCTGACGAAGGTCCCAGGGGGACCGAAAATTTCAACTTTATTTTCAATATAGTACTTCTGATTTGTCAGTTATGAGTTTCATCTCTTTTTTGTGCTTATTTTTATTTTCGTTCAAAGTACACGTGTTTTTTCTATTAATATATATATATATATAAAATTTGCAAATAAATCCATTCCTTTCATTATATATATATATATATATATTATTAAATATTAAGTGATGACTACATTACGACAATGATAAACACAACGAAAAGAATTTGATATATTTGCAGATTTTAGTCGAATTTAGTATATAGTTGATGATCGATATGCATATATACTTATATATATTATTTTGAAACACAGAGGTTGGGGACCTAGTCCATTATGACCCATATATTACATATGTGGGTCATAATGGACTACTATATACTCTTTGAACTGTAATTTTCAGATAACGTTACAATGGAGTCTTAATATGCAACCTTGAGTTTGTGATGCATACTATTTTATAGATAAAATCATGAAAAAAGCTGGGTATGCTCTCTATGTATTCTAGGATTCGACACAGAAGCACTTGCTGGTAACGCGTGATGCCCGTGTAACATCAAAATAGTGATTAGTAAATACTGTATATTTTCATTAACAAAGATGACGTGGGAATGGTGGTGAGTAATAGTAATAAAATCGCGAATGCTCTCAATTGAAGATAACACATTTGGAGAAACACGTTTGTAATTCCTTTGCGATGAACTATGTTGATCGACTTGACTTGAACGTGTTGATGACATTTCTGGCTACCTTCAATTCGTTTGACGTGAATCGATGCATCATCTTCTTTAATCTACCCTGAATACCGCACATCTATTGCGTTACGTAAGTGTGAAACATTCATTGAAGACTAAATGTGACTATATTACATGTAAGTATTCACAAAATATATTTAAGAAAAAGGAAGCTAGGTAAATGTTTAGCAAGGCATTTTATATGAAGAATTATGAATATATGGTAGGATATCATACATTTGATTAAGGACTAAACCAAGCTAGATAAGTCTAATTAATGTGATACATTGATGTTTTTCATCGTTTATATGGCTTGTACAGCAATTACTCTAAAATGCGTTAATGTATCTGGTTTAACACATGATATAACACCTTACAACTTTTACTGATGCACGTTATCACACCGTATACAGTAATTATTGTACAAGGCATGTAGTTTAACACAATATTGTTACAGTAATAACTACGTCCGTTATTAAATTAGCAAACATATTCGTTTTAAGAAGATTGTCACTTTATCACAATTGTCACATTGTCATTTTATACAGTGTTAGTATACACTAATGAAATTTAGTCCATCAGCTGTGTCCAGCATTTTTGATAACTTCTCGGAAATGAGGTCTACTTTCAGATTTGTCGTTATCATTGAAAATTGTCCAACAAGCAACAACTTCACAATACTAGTTACAGTTAAATGTTGTGCTGGATATTCCATCTAAACTGGTATAATTATTACCTTGATTAGCATAAAATTATACCCCTCCCCCGCACACACAGACCGGCACATCATGCACAGTATATAATACTAAAACGTGCCTCAATAGAAAATATGAAAGAAAAAATTAAAGAAAGAATGTAAAAAGTAAACTTAGTGTGCATTAGTGTGTCATTAAATTATACGACTGTGTCCCAGCAAAACATGGACTGTACCCCGTCTATTGTACTCCATCCTCTCCAAAATTGATATCTGGATGGGTTAAATACAATATTAGCCTAACCTAGAAGTGTGAATTGCAGCTGGTAATTATAACAAAGGCTATTAGGCATATATATATAGATATTTGGGTTTATTTGACTGATTTATGAATGATAAATTCGTTATTCAAAATTATATAATTCTGTTACCTACTGTTATTTATTCTACTTTGAAATATAAAACCAGAAAACCATGAGGCTTTGTGATTCCTTGCTTTTTAAAATTATAATATGATACTGTGACATTAAAAGTGAGGGATGAATTGGAATTGTATATAGCACTGCTCAGCTGTTAATTCTACTCACTATTGGAGTCAAACATACCAAGTATACATTGTATGCAAGTAGGCATTGTTGATTTAGCCTGATTAAAATATTTTCAGTGTTTGACCTCTGTTGACCTTACGTGACCATTGACCTCTACTAAAATCAAAAGCATTCTTCTACTCACTAAAAGGAAACTATGTACCAACTATGGGGTTTATCCAAGTTGACATCGTTGAGTATGCTTGATTACAAGGTTTTCAGTCTTTGAACTCCGTTGGCCTTAAATGAACTTCAACCGAAACTAAAATCGAAAGCTTTCTTCTACTCACTAAAGGTAAGATATGTACCAACTATGAGGTTTATCCAAGTTGGCATTGTTGATTTTGCCTGATTACAAGGTTTCAGTGTTTGACCTCTGTTGACCTTAAATGACCTTCAACCAAAGCTAAAATCGAAAGCGTTCTTCTACTCACTAAAGATAAGCCATATACCAACAATGAGGTTTATGCAAGTTGGAATTGTTGAGTTTGCCCAATTACAAAGTTTTCAGTGTTTGACCTTAAATGACTTTCAACCGAAACTAAAATCCAAAACTTTCTTCTACTCACTATGGCGGACCTACACACCAAGAATGATACTAATTCACTGTTGCCTTATTGAGTTAGCTTGATTACAAGCTGGGCGTCACACATACACACACGCACAAACACACACACATACAAACACACACACACACGCCATCATGCTTGTATAGAAGATACCTTTTGCCTCCGGCAAGGAATAAAAAATAAACGCTTGTTGCCACCAATGTGGGTCACCGCTTCACTATTATTAAATTGAGGGCGCACTATCACAATAGTCTAGCAACTTGCTCTAGCGATATTTAATCGAGAGAAGGAAGGGGTACACGAGACGAAAGTTTTCATGTTCCCCATGAGCGGGGGTGGGTGGATATGACGGGGGATTTAAATAATTAAGAACTTCTGCTCTAGAAAACCATGCTGGTGCCGTTTCAAAGATTCCATAATTGTAAAAAATTTATAACTGTTTTAAGTGTTGACTGTGAATTTAATTTTAAATCACAAAACTGACAAAATTAAGTAAATTAAATTACCCAATATAACTGTCTACTGTTTACACGGGAGCTATAAACACGTTGTTTCAGTGATCCTTGGTCACAAGTACCACTTGAAAACTTGAATGTACATACTGCTTATCATCAGTATGTAATAATTCTACTTATCAACGGTAGAAAGAAATATTTATTATGAAAGATCGTAATCTACAAACTACAAAACTAAAAACTACAATAAGCAATAAAATTAAAACAAATAATAAGCTTATCGGGATAAAGTGTTATAAAGGCATTTTATAAATAAACATAACCAAAACGAAACGGATTAAAACCAATGATCACATTTGTAGGTAAAATATTCTTTTTTTAGAGAAAAAAATGTTGTGGGCTATATATGTTTTTTGTCTTTATTTAAATATGATCATGATAATTAGGAGAATTATACATTCGGTTTATTGTCATAGACCGGGTTTAATAAATGCGACCATGGCCTCTGCGAATAAACATTTTGACATTAAAAGCTATACGAGAATGGCACTTGGAAAGTCAATTTTATGTTTTATTTTAACCCTTACTGTACCAACATGACATTTTCTGTCGTGGACAAGAGCAGAAGTTACGTCCACGCGGAGGTCGAAACAAGCGTAGCTGCCCGAGGAAAATGTCCCGTGATCGCTATGACGTCATAAAAAGTCTACGGATGCCGCGTTTGTCCATGGTATTTGAAGCTTTCCGGCCGACCTTCAATTCAGATTTGCACTGTCGAAATTGCTCGGTACAGGAAGGGTTACATAAGTAAATGACACTTAAGTCATATGTTCACCACAAGTATTCAGTTTTAATATATTTTTAAATTCATTGTCCTACATTACCATTGCTGAGTTTGTAGCAGGTGGCGCTGTAGTCCCAGAACAAGACCCATCGCTCTCCACCGACAATGTTTTATCGTTCCTCACACAGGCCACCAACTGCAGCACACAGGGTGACTGGTACGTTGCTCCATCCGTACCACAGACAATATGGTTGGTTAATGGACACGAGGTAGGACATTCAACAACATTACCATTTTCCGAACCTTCACTTGATTCTGACCCTTCACTTGATTCTGTAACCTCGCCTGCGTTTTCCGCTGTATCTGTGCCTGCGCCATTGCCCGTACCTGTGTCTTTGCCTGCACCTGCACCAGTTCCTGCATCTGCAACTGTGTCTACAACTGCCTCTGTCTCTAGGCATGGATCCACAGGCTGTGCATCTACGCCTGCATTTGCGTCAACGCCGGTACCAGCCTGTGTAGGAACTGCTGCTGCATCTGTACCCGTACCTACGTCTGGGCCAGTACCTGTCGGTGCAACTACGTTCCCTACATCCCCGGCTACACCTGCGTCAGGTCCTGTGTCTGCCTGTGCATCTACGCCTGTATCCGCGCCTACATCTGCGTCAATGCCGGTACCAGCCTGTGTAGGAACTGATGGTGTATCTGTACCCATACCTACGTCTGGGCCAGTACCTGTCGGTGCAACGACGTTCCCTACATCCCCGGCTACACCTGCATTAGGTCCTGTATCTGCCTGTGCATCCACGCCTGCATCCACTGCTGCACCTGTGTCTGGTCTTGTATCTGACTGTGCATCTACGCCTGTATCCACTGCTGCACCTGCGTCAGGTCCTGTATCTGCCTGTGCATCTACGCCTGCATCCCCGGCTACATCTGCGTTAGGTCCTGTATCTGTCTGTGCATCCACTGCTGCACCTGCGTCTGGCCCTGTATCTGCTTGTGCATCTACGCCTTCATCCACTGCTGCACCTGCGTCAGATCCTGTATCTGCCTGTACATCTACGCCTGTATCAATCGCTGCACCTGCGTCAGGTCCTGTATCTGCCTGTGCATCTACGGCTGTACCTGCGTCAGGTCCTGTATCGGTATGTGTATCTACGCCTGTAATTTAATATAATAGAAAAGCCAAGCAATTTAATCTGACAATTTCAAGGTTTATTGAGTTTGCCTACGTAAAAGGTATAGCGTTTGGTGTTTATATATTTTTCATATACAAACACAGTATGGAACAACATACGGATATGCACCCAGTCTATACGCAACAACATACGCACCCAGTCCGTCCGATTTGTTTTATAAACGGCGTTCCATCAACTTCCATGTATGAATATTGCATACTGGACATTCCTGGGTTTAAAGGGGAACTCCAGCCTCCCTGCTAAAATACATCCTAGAAAGTAATATTTAATACTATCTGAAGCTTGTTTATTAATGATAAATCATTTCTGCTCAGAATTTTTTGGCAG
>JAODAF010084790.1:0-11019 GCA_027574765.1 Molpadia intermedia | reverse complement strand
CCCCGTCCACGTCTTCCATGACGGAGTTGAAAACTGTATACATATCCTCAAAAGTGCCCTTTCGAGTTGGTGCCCCCCCCCAGATTGAAACAACTTCCGCCGCCCCTGGGGCTATATATGGATGGGAAGTATTTTTCCCAATTCAGTTGTATCACCTTCTTAGTGAAAAATTACAGGAATGCCATATCATGGCTGTCCAGGCTGATTTATACAGACCAATGGAGTTTATATTGCTTTCTGAAAATTGTGATGGGTAACTATGAATGCAAATCAATTTTGCCATCATTCCATCCAGAAATGTTGTAATTGTTATAATACTTTAGGTCAAACAAATAAACTAATAATTAGCATTGGTTCTGTATAAGGTGTTGTTTTATTTACTTTAACATATATATATATTCATTTTCTTAGGCAGAAGTCAAATTCAAGCCTTTCTTAACCTGTCCTGCAACGTTAACCATGAATGGTGGACTGTGCGTACAAAAGTCATGAACGAAAAAATGAAACAGGCACAACTCTCCACTCGAAGAGCCTTTGACATGGACATGCCTACAAATAAATAAGGTTGAAATAATGGCAAAAAATGTTTGAGGCCTACAACTTTATCATTCATATTCTTTGTTCTTGTTTACATCATTGCATATATTTATCTAATTATCAGATTATGCATGCAACATCTGTAAAATTATTGACGTCATGACAATGAACCAATCAGAAAGTTGAATGCCTTAAAGGGACAGTTTGGGATGAAACTAGGCATTTATATGTGCTAGATAATTGCTATACCTTTCAAATAGACCCAATTGCATCGGATTTTAATAAAACCTTTTGCCTTAGGGCAGTACTATGTAGTATCCGATGCTATTGGGTTTATTTGTAAGGTATGGCAATTATCTGGCACATATAAATGCCTAGTTTCTTCCTGAACTGTCCCTATACTATTCTAGGGATATTGCATTAGAGAATGGAACATGTTGCTTCTTATTATTTGATATAATCCTCACCTTATAGCACAAACATGTGCCTTACTAAGCCTATCAAAAATATTTTATAATATGCATTGCAGGCCTGGAATTAAACGACGGCTACGATGGCAAAAGCCGCTGTGCCCTGTGTATTTGCCTACAAAAATGAAAAAAGTCATGGCAAAGTTGCCACCTTGCCCTACTTGCTCTGCCGCCGTGCCATATAATACTGCAAAAATTATGTACGCAACTAATTTCATTTCAAAAAATCATTTATTACATCAGTGTGCAGTATACACTACTACAAGTTCAATATCTGTATCGTAGCGTATATTAACAGCAGCAGCGAAGAGAAGACTGCCGCAAAATTTTCTGTCCACATTTTCAATTGCAAATGTGTGAAAAAATCTTAAATAATCATGCCAAGAAAAGAATGTAATGCGTGAGCATGAAGATAAAAATCGTGCGGCGTAAATATAGGCCTATTCCTATTAAAATTATTATGTATTACGTTTGTCAAATTTTATATTGGAGACATATCGTAAAGCGATAGGTATCGTA
This sequence comes from Molpadia intermedia, assembly GCA_027574765.1. Lineage (NCBI taxonomy): Eukaryota > Metazoa > Echinodermata > Holothuroidea > Molpadida > Molpadiidae > Molpadia > Molpadia intermedia. The sequence goes on along the minus strand of JAODAF010084790.1, from coordinate 9,493 downwards.
AATAGCGCAGTACAAAGACGTTGTGTAGCAGAAGCGTGGGCATGTACTGTAAGTCAGTGTTGGGTTTATAATGGCTGATAGTGATCTCTGCAACTATCAATCACTCGCTCATATGCATGTTTGCGGGATATTTATATCATGATCGACTTAAATTAGACTTTGTCAGCTTGGGAAGTCTGTTGGTAAATGGGGGAGGGGGTGGATATACTGAGATAGACATAAACATTGATGATAGATACAGGTCAGCTAGGCGTATTTTTGTCATTTTCAGTGGGATTTTTTGGAGAATAAAAATATTGCGGCGGTATAATTATGTTACTAGAAGAACAGAAAATTTGCCTCGACTCGAAATGGGGCCATACCCCACGAAGGACATTTTTAACAATTTGCCACGGTGTAACATTAGGCCTAACCTAACACACTGTTAGTATATGGATTTTTTTGAACAAGAAAATCATGCATGCGATATCGGGGCAATGCCATTTAATACTAAATATGTGTTATAATGTTAGGCCTAGCCTAACACACTGTAGGTATATGGATTTTTTTATATATTTTTGGAACAAGAAAATTTATCCTGAGTGAAATCGGAGCCATTAAAGGCCATTTAAAAAAGGTTATAACGTTAGGCCTAGCCTAACACACTGTAGATATGTTATTTTTTTTAAACAATTAGAACATTTATACTGAGTGAAATCGTAGCCAAATATGCCATTTAAAAAAAGTATTATAACTTTAGGCCTAGCCTAGCTAACACATTGTAGTAGGTGTATGCATGGAGTTAAAAAAAAAAATTAACAGAAAATTTATCCTGAGCGAAATCGCGGCGCCATTCCCCACAAAGGCCAAATAATGTTGTATAATATGTTAGGCCTAGCCTAACACACTGTAGGTATATGGATTTTTTAATTTATTTTTTAACAAGAAAATTTATTCTGAGTGAAATCGGAGCCAAAGGCCATTTAAAAATTGTGTTATAACGTTAGGCCTAGCCTAACACATTGTAGGTGTATCGGGAGTTTTTTATTATTTTTTTTTTAAGAAAATTTATCCTGAGCGAAATCGGAGCCTTCCCCACAAAGGCCAAATGTTGTATAATATGTTAGGCCTAGCCTAACACACTGTAGGTATATGGATTTTTTTAGGCCTAGCTAGCTAACACATTGTTTTCGGTTCAAGTTGTGACCACTATAGACTAGTATTTCACAAAATTTATTTTTGCCTAGGTGCCCATCAAATGAAATTGCCTTGGTGCCCTAAAAATATGTTCTTTAATTAAGGCAAAATTGCCCTGCCCTAATTCTGCCGATGAAGATCAGGCCTGGCATTAACAGTTAATATGTAACTTGGAAATCAGCATAAAATATATATATCAAATTAAAACGCATCAGAAAAACATAAGCTTTTGGTTCTGTTCTGGTTCTGTTCTGGTTATGTATTTCTTATACATGTAATTATATTTCTATGATCAAAACAATGGTTTGTTGATATTTGTAGAAATAAGGTAGAATGCATTATATTGACAAGAAAATTTTTAGGTTCATTATTGATTTCATTAAAGGGACATTCAGAGTTTGAGTGGACAAATTTAAAAAAAAATATTTTAATAGGCCTTCGTTAATGCAATTGGTAGCGTATTTATAGACAAATACTTCAACATGTGTTTCTTCTCCATTCATACTCACATTTTCAAAAAATATGAAGAGAAAAACTGATGAACACAAACTTTCCGGCGGAAAAATGATATCCACGTTCAAATGAATGGTAACGTTGTGATACTATTTTTATGTTATCTCTATAGTTCTACAATGTATATTTCAGTTTTTCTCATCGATTATGAGTCTTCAACATCAATTGTTAGTTTAATTGTGTTTTTTGACAAAATGATAGAGAATTATTTCAGGAATAAATTCTGAATGTCCTTTTAAGAAAGAAATCAAATTTATATTTAAAAGAAAACAATCTTTTCTTGAAAAGATGTTGCCAATCTACTGTGTGTTTTCTAGATGAAAAATCTGTCAAATTTCATAAACAAATGTATACAAAAATATTCCCATAATTTTGTCACCTGTATGATAACACCCACTGTAATTGCCCTGCATGTGGTAGGAGGAAACTAATGGGATATGTGTTCGGGGGGGGGATTAATACCTCCACCAACAGTTTGATTAAGCTAAAACATAGGTTTTATATAAGTTTTATAAAAAGCTATTTATTTTTTAGTTTGTGGTTGGCTTATTTTATGGCCAGATAGAGTGTGAGGTAATAAAAATTTGTTTGGAGGGCCCCACCGAGAAGGGCTGCATTGGCCTGAGAGCTGGGGTTGAGAATCACTGGTATAGATGGTTTTCAGTAATGATGACCTGGGTTTTACTACTCTATCAAGTGTTTAGAGGAGTGTATTGAGGCTGAAAGTTACCTTGCCTTTGGGCATTCACTTGGAGGTAAAGAACGGGAGGGGAGGAGCAACAGTGTTGAAGAGGTAGACCTGTTTCAATATTGACCAAAAGATATATTTATTTAGTGATATTGCAGTTAAAATATTTTGAGTTTAGTATTAGTTTGTTTTAGTTGTTTAGTTAATTTAAAGTGGCACATTACAGTTTCTCGTTTATTTTAGAGCAATCCAAACTGTTCTTTATGGGTTATCTGTAGCCTTTTCCTAGGACAAATGTATGTTAGCTGCTACTATATTAGCACTATTGGAAGTTCAAAACTGCACATATTTGATTTACTAATCAGAGTTGTTTGATTTAAGTCACTGATTTAAATCCTTTTTTTAATTTTTTCAGGAAAAGTTGATTTAAAGTCAATTAAATCATTGGAATCAACTGATTCTACCAAATTACAAATTATTTTAACACATGCACTTACAGCATTTAACTGAACAGAATAAAAAATAGGTTACCCAAGTCACACACTTGATTATGAATAAAAATCAAATGAACTGATGAGGTAAATTTGATGCTAATTTTCACTTTATTTATTTCATGATCCCTTCATAGTTATGGTATAATGATGATGGTGCATAGTAATATAGCCTAATGATTACACTAGAATACCAATCATATCATATAGTCTTGATTGGAGTAATGAAAGAAAACAATGAGTCTTCTGTTTTTCAAAGTTCCAGTTTTACTTTTATTGTTATCGTAAACCAATGAACATGTCAGTGGGGTATTCCCCCTTTCATAATTTTGATTGATTCAATCAATATCATTTTTGTGTATATCTATCTGATGATACCACTAAAGTGGTCTTGATTTTCAGAATATTCAAACACGTCTCAAAATAAATTTATCTATTTCACATAGTAAAACGTATTGCGCAATAATATGTGACGTCATTGATGATCTACAAAACAAATTCCTTTTGTTTTTCTTTGTTTTTAAACTGCAATTTTAGGTACTTTTACTCTTACAATTTAATTGCAATTTACATGAAGATTTTTGAAAAACTTATGCATGTATAATCAAACAGAAAAAGTGGATATTTGGTAACTTCGTTAGCTATACAATAATTTACTTTTTAAAAGAAAACAAAATGTATTTTGTTTCTAGATCGTTGATGACATCACAAATTTAGCCGCTATGACAGCTTGCACACAAAATGTTTATGTTATGTTAACTCAGCAACGGAACAACCTATGAAGCTATCAATTTTAATTGTTTGTCTTTTGTTCTCCTATAATGCGTATCATGATAGTCCCATTTTGACCTTGATTTGCCCATAAACATCTGGTACACACAAGGGCTAGAGTCCTTGTGCTGAATGTCATGATTTTATATGCAGTGTCACAATTTCTCACTAAGCCACCTTACTTGCCGTCTCATAAAGGTATTGATCACTTTCTTATAAATCAAGTGTTATCTAATATACATAGCATGTATTTATCGTTTTAATTCCTAATAAATGATTTGCTAAAAGAAACTGTTCTATTTTGCTCTTTCATTTCTGTTTAGTTTTAGATTCTATAACTTGTAACAAAACTGAGGAATACCCCTCTATTCTTTTTTAAGTTTCAGGCTTACGTTAATAGGCATTCAGACCTATAGTATTGCTATAAAATACCGGGGGTTACCCACTAGTCCGAAGGCCCATTAGTCTGAAGGTTCACTAGACCGAAGGTCCACTGGTCCGAATGTCCACTAGTCCGAAGGTCCACTATAGTCCGAGGGTCCATTAGTCCGAAGATTTCGAGTCAGAAAAAGGTTCACTAGTCCGAAGATTCTAGTCAGAAAAAGAAATCTTTGGACTATAGTGACCTTCGGACTAGTGGACCTTCAGACTAGTGGACCCCGTCCCAAAATATACCAAGAGTGATGATATCTATATCCTGCCAGTGCCCCAATGTAGAACAGCTTTGGATGAATCTATATGACCTTAAAAAGGGCCTGAAAATACCTTGATGAATCAATCAACCTTCACAAGTATGTGGAAGCGTAGCAGAGCGGAACCGTTATCGCTCTGTGTCCTGGAGGTCCGAGTTCGATTCCCTGCGAGGCTTGTCCGGCAAGACCTGGTTAAAAACGGCTGAAGTTAGTAGTTGTGCATGGTGTGTTCTTGGACTTGGCTTCTCATCTATGATGTCAGCTAGTAGGAGTGAAAGTTCTAAAATAGGGTTTTGGGCGGGTAAGTTCTAAAATAATGTTCACTCTGGGACCCCTCTGGATACGTCAGTGCTTAAGGTTACCTCTTTATGTACATTGTGTGCAGTGGCGGTTGCGTAATGCGGTTGCATGGATTACTAGGTTTGAACCAGTGTTAGGAGTGGTGTTGATTTTCGGGTTAAAAGGCCTCCACTGAAGGAAATGTCATTTATTTATAGTGATATATTAACTCACACGGATGGCGAAACAGCATTCCATATATTGGACACCCATTTCTTTACTGCTGAAAAAAAATCGGAAAATGTCTCATTCCGACTAGACCAGTCAATATATGGTTCAACCTTAAACAAATTGCAACATCATTGATTTTAATGCCAATCGAAAGAGAATTTATTTCTTAATAATATAACAAAAATCTACATAAATCGACAAATCCCAAGTAACCAAAAAATGACGGAGAAATTCGGTGATGGGTGCGTCGAGGTAAAAGTTTGTTATAAGCTACCGTATACTATATATCACACTAGCACAGGCATAGCCAGCCATACACGCGTACGTAGGGCTCTACGCGAAGCGTAGGTACTTTGGTCAGGCAGATTTCGATTCTTTTTTATCTTTATCGCCTTTGCTTATTGCCTTTTTTAAGAATTATTTTTGACGCATAACAGTTGAGTATTAAGGAATGTTTTTGTAATTGAATAGTCTTTTACCTATTTATGATGACGCATATGAAAACATTCGCGAAATTGATATACACGTTAGTTGCTATACACGTAAGTGTCTTATGCGTCTTAAAATTGCATGCAAAGCAGCTAATTTTGTGGACCGTATACTGCATATGTTAATTCATGACAATGATCTAATAAACTAATTGAAATTGCAAATTTAGAAAACGATTTTTACAATACGTGCACATGACTACGCTTATAAAAACTAGGCCTATCCTAACATATACCGGTATAGTTGTAATAGAGCCTAACCTGAAGGATTACTATAATGTTTTTTCTATTGTTATAGTTAATATTTTACTGGAAAGCAGATTTCTAACTGTGCATTTATCAAATTATTGATAAAGAAATGACATAATTACGACCCAATTTGAATACATTTGGATTCGGCGTGACAAATTAGGCAAAAGACCATCGTATGCCGATCTTATTCTACGGATGTCTAAACCCGCCATCATAAAGTACCCTAAAACTAAACACACTTTCTTGTCAATTATTTACAGAAAAAATATTTGCAGACGGGTGAGAATATGGGGCCCTGCATGAATCAGTGGGAAATGGGTGTACTAATAAACGTTGTAATCGTATCTCTGTATCCAGTTCTAATGGTAAAAGTTTTACCCTCTAGGATATCGATGCGAGACCCCTGCAGGTACGGGGCCTACCTACTAATTCCTCCCCTGTATCAGGATGTATGTGGGAGACGCTAGAATATAGGGGTGAAAAGATCGAACTTAAATATAAAAACACTTTTGGAATAAAATATTTTGACCTTCCTCCAGATTGTTTGGTTGTCCAACATATGCACAACCGTAATTTTGAGGGTGGTTGCCGAGGAAATCAGTGGTTTGAGGCAAACATTCTCACGGCCTGCGGGTGTGTGAACGCATATGCATGCATCCATGATAGCGTGTTACCTGTAACTATGTATATGTGGTACGTGTGTCAGGGCTATATGGTAGGCGGAGAAAGATATTTATCTGTTACAGAAAGTATGTAAAATGAAGTAGGGTCTACATATTTTGAACAAGTAGACAAATTATAGCTTTCTAGGGGTTATACGACACCGTGGATCCAAATATGCAGTTCAATTTTGTGATTTGGACCCCGACCCCGATTTGATCCACAAGTCAATATATCGAAGATATCGTAGTTGAAGATATACACAATAATTATATTATACCCTGTTTTGGGTTTATTTTTCATACGTCAATATCTCAGCAACCAAAACAAATATTTCAATTCTGATTGCAGTTTTGGACTCCTCTTGGATGCATTAGTATGAAATGAAAAAACGGAAAAGATGTGACTTCATCGAAATTTTGACAAGCGCCCTCACATGGCTTATTTGACAATTTGTGTAACCATAACTCAATAATGCGAGATGCTATGAACTGCTTGATAGATGCGTTGAAACCGCAGTGTTAGACTACCCCATGTTTAGTGTTTTGGAGCCATATGGCTCATGGCAAGTTCATTGTATACATTTTTGGGTTGAAAATATGCACATTTTTCATAAAAATAATTTATCTGCAAATTTTGGGTGGATGACGGGAGATTGATTGCTTCATATTTTAAGCTATATTTGGGGTTCCTAGGTTGTTTGAGCGATTTTTTATCTTTTTTTTTATCCTTTGTTTACATTTCAAATAACAAAGTTTACATGGCCGCCATTTTGGATTGGACGTAGGTATGAACTTGAAACGTTGGAAACTAATGTATAATGCTAGTCTGCATCGTACGATCCCATTGCGGTCACGTTATCTTATTGTTTGACGAAGTTATCGAGTTATCGGCTTTGAAAGTTCCAGATGACGTCACTTCCGGTTGGATATACCTACAATCATAGGCTGTGTTGTAGGGGTACACGGTATCTACTACGTTGCCGAGTTTGAAGTCCATTGCATTAAAATTGACGCTCACAATAGCTTCGTTAGAATTTTAATATTATAGGACTATAGACCGGAAGTAGCGCTATTTTGATTTTTTTTCTCGCGAAATTCGTACAGGCTATAGAGACACCCCATGTGCTAAAAGGGGGTGTGCGTAGCTCGACTACTTTCCGTTTTATAGCTAACCTTAACTTAACCCTAAGCCTAACCTAACCCAAATTCATTTTGACGTCACTTCCGGTTCCCTTGGAATTATGGGAAAACCGAACGATATATTATGCGGGTGGTTGAAATCTACCACTGTCCCAAGTTTCAGGTCGATAGCTTGCACCACTAAGTTCAGAACGGCATTAAAATGTTTCCACGCTATATGTCTCCAGACCGGAAGTAGCGCTATTTTGATTTTTTGATTTCACGGAAGTCGTAGAACGCATCATGTTCTATCATGTTCAAGAAATTTGGGGTAATAGCTCCACGAATATTTGCTACATATCGATTACCGCAAACGATTCCCCAACCCTAGAAAGTTGAGGGCGCAATGAGCTAAAATCCATCAGAGCCGTATATAGTGAGAGTCTGGCCAACTAGCAATTAGAAGCCATGTTCGGTCCTCTGCTCATGCGCAGTTACGCGCCAGCCGAAAAGAAGATTTTAATCTAACAACATATGCGCACATTATATACGTACGTGTACGTACGTACGTAGCTCTACCTATATACACTAAGCGAAAATAATGTTTCGACAACTTGTGGAACAGATATAGCCTATGATATTTCTAGAAAAACTCATACCAAGGTAAAATTATGTCGAGAATACCATTATGTACCCGGAATTGTACGAAATACTAAAAGTGTTCGTTCACTCCTCAATTATCCACCGATGAAATTGGATCAGTCACTGCGATATATATATAGGCCTAGCCATAGCCTAACGTTAGTAATAATATATGCCTGCTAACGAGTGTAGGCCTAGGCTAGGATAAGAAACTTAATAGGCCTAACTTGCCTAGCCTAGGTTATGCCTATGTTTTGTTGAAGGGACTATGTTTCAATTTTCAAAATGACTGTAGGCGTAGGCCTAGGGTAAGTTGAGAAGAAGTTTGAAAAATGTACCATGTCGATTCGTACATACAGTTTCAGTAGGCCCAGCTATAAATAATATAGGCTAGGCCTAGTAATGATAATATTAAGTAGCCTAGGCTAGGCCTACAGTAGCTTAAACTAAAGTTCTAATGTTACTGTTAGGCGGTTGTATACATGTATGATGTATGTAGGCCTAGGCTAAATTATATGGTGGGGCTTATTCGCAGGGAAGCCCTGCGGATTGTGTTACACGTACGGCTTATTCGCAAGGAAGCCCTGTGGATTGTTACACATACGTATTATTTGCAGGGCAAGCAGCCCTGCGGATTACCCTGTGCGCACATCTAAATCGCAGGGCGGGTGTTTGCAAATGTTGAAATGTACTTTGCATAAACTTTGTTGGAAATGGTTTTGAATCTTAAGGCAGTTTTTTATTTGAATATTGGATGGTCCTGCTGTCAGCAATGCAGTATACAGTATTATTCTCCTTGCTATAATGGTCTAGAAAAGTTTTAAAGCTTTAGGCTACCCTAGGACCTACACTGTTTAGGTGAATAGTGAAACTAAACAAAGTTCATAATTAGATTTCAGTAACTGTATATTGTGACTTGTTTCTAAATTACACGTGCAGTGTGCACGACTGAATCGTCAAATTTTACTGTGTTCACTGCCCTGCGAATAATTGCGGACTACATGGCAATCCGCAAGGCTGCCCTGCAAATAATCACAACAAACTTAGCTGAGCATCTATATTTCTTTCTTTCAGCAGTGACCTTCTTGCAAAAGATGTGACTACTACCTGGATAACAGCTTAGATTTGATTCTGTGGCAGATTGGATATCTATTAAACTTCTGAGGTAGCTGATTCAATTGCATTGCTCAGGAACTTCTTTGTGTTACTCATTGCAATCATATCTAACTGACTATAACTTCTGAAAGTCATCTCAGCAAATAATATAAATTTAAATGCTTCTTTTGTTGGGTGAGCAAGACGGATGTCTTTGTACTCCAACTCAGTTAACCTACTTGATAGTTCAGAGTTTGGTGAGATTGTTTCACAAACAATCCTAACAATGCTTGTATAGACTGTTCTTTTCTGCATATTTACTGATGTCTTCCAGAGGTTTGTTTGTCAGTTGAACATCAACATTTGGATCATCATGTATGGGTTGTGACTTTCC
>JAODAF010084568.1:0-11021 GCA_027574765.1 Molpadia intermedia | reverse complement strand
GATTCAATCTGGTAGACTGTGATCGATGTTGAGACTGCTGAAGTTGGAGTTACTTGGGTCTGCTTGGGAATTATCTGTGGAACTGTTGACTTGCTTGGACCTTGTCTACACTCAGTAACACCAGATGAAGTTTCTTCTGCACAGTCATTTTCCTCCATTGTGCACAATTCAACTTTCGGCAATGTATCTGCTATTTTCCCCTCTGTTAATAATGACTCCTTCTCATTAGAATTTACTATTCCGTCTATGTTCTCTGCAACATTTTCCTCAGGATTCTCTATATCTCCTGATATTCTATTGACTACATCCAATCCTGCTGTCACTATGTCATTGGATGAATTCATTGCCTCATCTACCTCCATATGTTTTCCCATCCTTTGACAAGAAGTTAAACCTTCAGCCTCCATCGGAACTGAAGTTTTTGTTTTAATAACCTCACATGATTTGATAGTTTGTGGTCGGAATTCAATGGAAGGGGCAAGATTACTTGATGTATTTGATGTCTTAGATTGATTTTTCTCCTGGTTTGCATTCTTCACAGAAGGAGCTTTATTTTCCGCACCCTTTGCTAAATCAATCTCTTCATTACCAAAGTTCAAAAGGTCAATGGCATCTTCCTCAATCTTAGAAATGTTTTCAGCAGGCTGCACAACATTTTTAGGTTGTTCTCTTTCCTTTTCCAATATGCTATCTTCATTTCCAATATCAATACATAAAGGTACATCCATATCATCTGGATCTATTACTTCTTCTGAAACATTTTCCTCCTCATGGCAATTACTGCTAGCCTGCATTTCATTCCCAGGGACAACCACTGGCATCTCCTTCACCTTCAAATCTCCTTCATTGAGCTCACAGACATTTTTTACTTCAGGAGTCTCACAGGCATTTTTAACTTCAGTCACTGCCTTAGAAGATTCAGTCGGTTGTATGTTTGCTTCATCTCTATCTGTTGTCTCCTGGGATTTGGCTGGTGTCTGATGATCAGATGGCGATGCTGGGGGAGAATGTTGCCAAATATCTGTCGTTGTTGATACCTGGCAAGGAGGAGACTTATCTTTCTCTACCCTAGCTTCACCAGATGATTGCCGATTTCTGTTTCGCCTATCTTTGACATCTCCACTTTCAAGTAACATCCTTATCGTCTGTGATATTTTATGGTTGCACCGTTCCAATTCTTCCTTCATCACTATAGGAACCTTTTCCCCAGCCTTGATTATTGCCAAAGTTTTTGCAACATTCTCATTGTTGCACTCTCTTAATATAAAAGATATTAAAAAGTTACGGAATGACCCTGCAAACTGAGTTGAAAGAAGATCAATGAGCTGTTGCTGGCTTTCATCTTCAGGCGATGTCCCAGTCCCTGATTCTCCAACTTCAGATTCATCTTTTATTTCTTTTGAAGCGGAGCTTGTTCCAGGTACAACCTCATCCTTTTGGGTATTAGTATCAACATTTGCTTTAGAATATGGTTTATCAAGGCTTGCAAGAACTGCATGAGAAATTACATCAGACAATGTGTGTGTTTTCTTAGTAGAACTGTACATTCTCAATTGAGAGATATTTGGGTAAGTTTCAAATGGGTGTTCACAAGGCACTGAAGGAATTTTGTGAGTTGCTTGTGGCTCTGATGGGCGATTTGTTTGGCTTGCGCTTACACTTAGATCAAGAGGTTGTTCAACAGTTGGTAAAGGTTCTCTATGGGATGTCTCAATTCCACTTGGTAAAATACTGGAGGACACACTACCATCTCCTGATGCAGGCCTATTGGTAGATGATACCACTGTATACTCTGCAAGTCTTGATTTGAATATATCTCCTGCACCTCTGCTTCGCTTTACCAATTGAGGCGATACTTCTTCACAATCAGATGATCGCTTCCGTATTTGTTTATTCCCTGCTCCTCCTTGAGACACTTGGCAGGTTCTCAAATCCTTAGGCATAGATGTCTGTTCCTCTTGTTTGAAGTGCTTTTGAGGGCTAACAGAAACATTAGATGGAGGAAAAATATGGGAAGGCACTTTTGTCAAAGGGCTTGGTAACTCACCCTTTCCTTTATGATCAACCATTTGAGATGGAGATTCCTCATCTTTATCAAGTTCTTGTTTTATCATTTTCATCAAAAAGTCTTTATTGTCAATTTTTCTGCTCATGTTATTATCATTTTCCTTTCTGGTATGTGACAAACTTTTAACAATTTTAAGCTGGGGTAAGGCATGCACATGGTTACTTTTAGTTGGCATATCTTGCCTCTGCTCAGGTCTGACAGGTGGTCTACTCTGAGCCCTACTTTCCAATCCTGCAAAATAAGAGCCGTGTAAATGAGAGCTGAAGTTCTGGCCTCTTGCAGAAACATCTTGTGGTAGTACCACAACATTAGGACTTGGGACATGTTTCTGTTGGTACAAAAGTGGTTGATGCCTTGCGTAGAGTACTTGTTCACGTCCCTTCTCAATATCTTGCATTAGACGAGCATTTTCTGTGACAAATTTGTGCTGCAGTCGAAGGTTTAAATGCTTTGCATAATCTGGATGGGCAAATACAGGAGGTCTACTGGCAGTTGGTCGACTGATAGAAGGGCTACTCAACTGGTTCTGAACTTGAAGATGCCTTTGTGATCCCTCTCCAAAGCGAGCAAATCTCTCAAGCTCAGGACTGCCCAGCTGTTTTGAGCTTAATAAGTGTTTCTCCACCATTAACATCCTTTCTTTTGTTGGTAACCTCAGAAACTCTGCATCATGTGCTTCTCTCCCTACATCTATTGGTCTAGTCGTATTTGGTACTTCGTAAAAATGAGGTTCTTGGCTTGGCATAGAGAGCACTTGCTGGTGAAGTCGTCTCAGTTGTGCTAGGGAGTCCTCAGGACTCATGTTTGGCATGATTGCCGGTACATATTGCACTCTGTCCTCCATCGCATGATGGGGTGAAGCACCCTGGTGTGACAACATCGCCCTCTGTTGAGCCAGCTTCAGTTCCCTCTGCTGTCTTTCCAGCATGTGAGGTGATGCAGCACCAGCAAAAGCAAGATGGGGTTGTACTCTCCCCGGAAATGAAGATGGAAACCGTTCGGTACTGATCGAAGGGGGGCTTTGAAGCGGTATTGGTGACCTCAATATTGGACTAATGGGTGGTCTTCCTGATAATGGTGGTGCTGGATATGGGAGGCCCGGGTGGCCTGCTCGAAGCTCTAAAAGGTGTCTCTGATCCATTTCTCTGATCACAGACTGAATTATTTAAACACTGAAACAATTGTTCTCCATAGTATGAAATATCCCATAATTTTAAGCAGCTGCTCTCTCTATTATTTTACATGTCCGCACAGCACATTGCTTCCATCAAAATTAGATAACATTTCTGTTTTTGATGCATCTACACAGTAGCACCATCTATTAGTTTTGATCTGGCAACATCAATTTTGGTTTCTAACTGCTCCAGAAGAATTGAAAAGTCCAGTTTGCCAAGCCTCAAGAATATAGACCATCTGATAAATATATCTGTAAAAAAAAGAAAACAAGTTGTTTACCCTTCACGAACTGAGCAGTATTGAGGGCAAAAAATTGGATCGTCGGACGACCAGAAACTGATGGGACATTCGTAGGCTCTTGACCACTTGATAAAACACAATAAACATTCCTCCCCTTTTGTCTGAATTTTCCAGTCGCTACTCGCAGTTTCAATGTCTAAAATGTGAAGACGTGTGTGTATTCTGCGCACCATAGGGTGCACATATACAGTATGTATGCTTCCGCAGTGCATGAGGGGTCAAACAAGTGTTATTGTAAATACATGTGGGTATTTTGTCACCTGTATGCCATTCTCAATACATGATGCCAAACTTTACGGTACAGATCATTTTTGGACGTACTTAAATCACCTGTGTTTTATTTAATCTTATAACCGACAAACAGGAATATAATTGCACTCTTATATGGAGAACATAAACCAATTTCCTTATTTGGTAAATAATGATAATCCAATACAGTAGGTCTCCTGGAAGGATATTGATATTCTGAATCTGATTTGAACATGTGACCTGGGATCTTGCAGACTCCAAGGTGTTTATACATGGTGTGGCTCTGCATGAATATTAGCATAGCCATCAAGTTTTCTCTGTGTAACATTGTGTACACTTCCACATGAAAAAGCCTTCATTCTTTTAGAAAAATACAATAACATTATTCAATATGATGCAATATATTCTAAAGGATAAGTTTGTACAGCACTTATCCACCAGCTACTGTATGATATGACCAATGTTTGGGGTACACTGCACTTTACAAATGTGTGCAAACAAGTGAACGCATGAATAATCATTCATACATGGAGTTAATATTGATATTGTCAAGAGCTGGTATAGTTATTTTGTTAAATCAGTTGAACAGGACCTTGAATTGAGGCTGGATGAAAACCCCTCTCACAATATAAACCCTGTTTTATTTACCGACAGCCTTTTATTCAGCATATTAAAAAAATGAAAACAATGAGCTGTGCTGTTAGGTAATTCTTACAACATTAGGCCATGAAAGAACTTATGAAAGATTTTGTGAATGAATTTGTAAGCATTGAGTTGTTGTTTGTTCCATGACACTATAATATACATGTGCGCAAACATACAATGCCAGATACAGTACAACGTATAATTCACTTGAAATACACATTAGTTCAGGTGATGCAAAACATGTTGAGAGAGATATATATCTGCAAAAATCCTTTTTTTCATCTGAAAATATTTTAGTAAATATTTTTTTCATACAGGCCTTAGTTTCTATGGAAGTTTCTAGTGCATTTTACATTGCTATTGCTCATATTGTATTAAGATTTCATTGTTTGTTTTATAATTAAACTTATAGAAAATAGACATTATACACATTTTGTAACCATGTGGATTGCTTCTTTGAATCGGTGCAGTGTGATGATAATGCACTTGTCAATTGTATGACACACGGAAATGCGGGAATGGTACGTCTTGGCACGATGTGCGTCATACAAAACATATACCACTGACTCACCCTCCATCACCTTCACTGACTTAGACTGACATCCATTGTTCAGTGGCCCACCCCGCAGTCAAAATACTGACGCACGATGTTGCATACCTGACACACATGTGGGTCACAGGATATTTGTGTGCAATATTTTGTATTACATTTCGTGAAACCGGTTGCAACTTGAAACAATTGACCCACACCTGTGTCAGCAGAGTGACTGAAAATTTAACAGTACACTGACACACCCTTGAGTCACTCTTGTGACCGACAATTGTGTCACAGTGACGCACATGTGAGTCACTTTTTTGCATGCCAATAAAACACATGAGATGCACTACCACAGGGGGGGGGGGTAAGGGGTGCATCATACAATTAACAAGTGCATAATGCAAAATAGGACCATTGAGGATAAAACATGCTTGGTACTTTGCCCTGTATTTAGATCGGGTAAAAACATGTAGAGGACGGTAGTAAAAAGTATGCCCATATATGTGTTTAACTTTTAACTAACACAATATTAATGTATATATGTATACAAAAACATCATGAGTTTACAACAAAGTCACTATCAATACATGTATCATTAAGTGCTACTGTATATGAACTACTGTATAATAAATAGTACTTAACCTACTATGCCATAAATTATTAATTCTATCAATAACTATCTCAATACAATCAGTAGAGATTAAGAATGTAAACACATGCTAGACACTCAAACCATAAAAGGCTTTGCTTTGTTGAAAGCTATCAGCAAACATTACTGCATTAATTAACTGGTATCCTTTACAATCCCATGTAACCCTCAGTTCACTTTGTTAATACCATTAAACACCTGTTTAAATATTTACAAATATCAACATCTGGTCAAGTATATTTCATTTGAAATATAGTACAGAGAAGCTTGAGCCAAAACGACAACTTCGCTGGTGATTTGCACGGTTGTCTACAATATTTTCACTTTAGGACAGATATTTTACGGTTCCTAAATTACTTCTAAACATTTCCCTAGACCTCAATAACCAGAAGGCTAGAAAGATTTTGTGATTCCTTGTCATTAAAAGCTTCAAAGTTGCTTTTTCTATTTTTATATTTCTCTACTGCTACCAAACAAACCAGAACACAAATATATGAAGCAGTGGTTCCATTGCTATGAGATGTTCATTAAGATGTTACACTAGGCCCACCCACTCATTAATATTCATGAGACCATGCACCCAAAACAATAGGGATCATGCACAGGGTTGGAAATTTACATACGGAAAATAAGTCACGGTGTACCAAAATCACTTCCGATACACTGACGGTACTACAACTGGCGTACCAAAATAAAAAGACTTGACACACTAGAATGCCAATGAATGCTCGAACATCTGTTACGATGACACTTGACAGTGTACGTGTGTAACTTGCATCAAATACATCACAACCAACGAACTAGAAATATATCTAGAGAATGTTTCTTCATTCAAGTATACCGTTCCACAACAATCACAGCAAATCCGCAGTACTGATATCCATAATCATCATGTGACAAGTGCAACTATGCATTATGTGAAACCATTTTCTATGTACGGTAGCTCTAGTAGTTTATATTTTGATGGTCTCTATGTGTCGTGCGACCATTCTATGGACATTCCACGTAACTTTGCCTTTATGCCTTACCGTCCTCGCCGAACCTTCGCCTTATGAACGTCAAGATATTTACGAAATTGAAAACAAACATGACTGTTTTTGAGTAGCTTACACAATATGAAAAGATCAGCAACGTTAGAAGAGTTTGGTTTCCAGAAACAGAAAAATTCATGTGGGGTTGTGACACCCGAGGAGCCTAATGTTATACCAAGCAGTACTATCAACGTTAGGCCTAATGTTAGTAGTAACGTTACTAGTATTACTAATATTACTAGCACAGATCGAACAAGTAGAGTATTAAACTGAGAGTTTCAGTCTTTGTGCAGATTTCAATCTTCCAGAAACTTTCTGTGCAATCACTGGACATACATCTGGGTCTGTACTGTGCACTCTTCTCAGATGTCTTTGGCTATAGTCAGTATTTAAACAATATGGGCATGAATAGTTGAAGATATATGATATTGGGAATTTTCAATTTGTAGTGACCAGCATTCCAGCAGGTGCCTACAAGAACCTTAGACATGCTTACTGAAACTGGAATACTGATACATGCTAGTAAGCACCTTAAGCCCAAGTTGCTTACCAGATTGTTTTGTGAATTTCCAACCCTGCCCTGATATGGACCCAATTCACCAAAATGGTTTAAAGAGTTAATCAATCAAATTCACGCATCTATTATTAATCAAATTCATTCCTTCATTAACGAGTAAAAAAATAAGTTCATGCATTCATTAATTAAAGTCATTCGTTAACCCTTTAACCCACGGATCAACGTAGAGACCAAACACGTCTTTACTTGTTCATGCGGAGCTCGTTGATGCGCTGCTTACCGGCATTTTCAAGCATGTGCATGGGTTACATGACCATGAAAGCTATTATGTAACCCCTGGAATGTGCACACAAAGGGTTCAGGTGAGGCCATAGGGCCCCTGGAATGTCGCTGGATCGTATGTCGACCCAAAATGGTTTAATGGGTACAAATTTTTGTTCATAGACACAAATTAGAGGCGGACATATATAATTATCAGTACAAGTTTCCCGTAACTCATATGGATGCATCTCAAGTCACTTTTTAGCCTGAATACAATATTAAACTCAAATTGAAACAAAAAATAATTGAAACTTTATAGGGAAACACTACAGTACATGTAGGTCATACCAGTTGTACATTTATCTGCATGGGGATACTGCTTTTATGGAAGAAGTTTAAATGTGTACAGTATATACAGTACATCATTTTGATGCTTAATAATTCTGATAGATTTTCAAACTGTCATCTTAAGCTGAAATTTTATTTGGGCACTATTCACAGAACCATGGAGAAACCTGGCAGGGAGGGTGAAACAGAGTAGGTGAAACTGAAGGACATTTGACAGAGGGCTAGGCAACCAAAAGTAGGGGAGTGCAGTGGGGAAGATTGGCAGCAGGTGCAGACAGGTCACCCATCTGTTCAGTAAAGCTTGAGCAATGTACAGTATAGCAAGGACAATTCAGTAGCACTTATATTTAAGAATTATAGTATTTGTATAGTATTTCCAATTTTTCATTGAATTTCACCAATTATTTCATTTGTTTCAATATTTCCCTATTTAATTAATACATAAATATACCAAATCGGGTATTGTTTTAAAATCAGTATTTAACTTACTATGTATATATACTTAGGGCTGATGATCACTTGATTAGTAATCACTAGATATGCCCAAAAGGGCCAAAATGATATATCCGCAACATAAAAATCAAATATTTCAGAACTACAGATTTCACTTATGGTATAATATACCACATTAATTAGTATACAAAAACAAAAACTGAAAGAACCCTGACTTTAACCACCCTGTTCAATTTCGCGCCCTAGAGTATATAATGCATACAAACTGCCGTTATAGTATATATAATTTACTGTACGCACAAAATGTTATCTAATGCTCTATAGATATATACTAGAACTAAGATTTGAACATGATGTATGTAATGCACATCTGATGTCAATGCACATCATGACACATGTGAAGTTTGTTCACGCACTAGCCATTGCATTCTTGCATTTAGCCATTAAATTTGAAGTGTTTAACTTACTTGCGCAATATTAAGATTAAAAAGCAAGATGTTCCACTGGTAACTTTTTAACAGCTTAAAACTAAAATAAAATAATAATAATTTAATAATAATAAATTAATAAAACACTAGTTATTATTTAATACTGAACCATTTTTGGAACAATCTAGTAATAGGCTATGACTTTCTGAAGCAATACTGTTCTTAACTGGTTAAAGTTTCCCTTTACCATCATTTACATTATCAAACTCTGTATATGAACAATACAGGCCAAGATATCACTGTCAGAAAAGACAACGAAAGAAAAAATACCAATCAGTCGTAGAAAGTTTGTTTTAATGATATATTTATTGAAGAACAAGTGATACGAAGCTTTGAAAATTAAATAAAGTACAAGTAAATACATTAAGATCTTCTCTTTGTTAAATCTAACTGAATTCTGGGGTCTGTGTGTTTGAACACCTAATATGCTTTAACATTTTATGTAATTGGATTAACCTGCCTAACAGCAATTTGGATAAAACAGAAGGAAAAAAATGGTAGGAGTATTAAAATACATCTTAAAGGAAATCAAAGACAACATTTTCAATTAAATGTTGCAATAGTAATTAGCCCCCTTAAGAAACAAAAATATAAATGATTAACAATAACATTAGGCTAGGCCTAGGGCCTAACGTTAGGCTAGGTGTTTACCAAGATTTGACAATATTCAATAACGTACTTTATTAATATTATTTTGAAAGAATAGTCTTCAGAATCATTTTTCATATTTTAGCGAGGGGGTTCAAACATCCAGTACTAGGCCTAGCCAGATGGACAGGCCTAGCATTCATATATAACATGTTACTGCACACTAGCAATGTAGCATAGGCCTAGCCTAGCCTTCATCATTAGCGTATAGGCTAGTCCTACATCATACATATGAAAATGTGAAATGATAACATAAAATGAAGTCTCTTGGCCTATCTGGCAAAACACATAGGCCTAGGCTGCATAACATCTACAATACACAACTGATGATATGCAGCCTTTGAATAGCAAAAATATAGTCTAAGTTACAATTCATATTGCCCCAATTTTAATGACCATTTCACCATATCGAACCTAATGTTAACTATTTTTACACTCTATGTATGGTAGGCTAGTAATCCCAGTAAAAAAAGCTGTGTCAAGGTGCCTGCTTTATAACACAAACAAACATATCGCACTGTCGCAGATTTGGGCTTACCTTAGTAAGTAGTGCCTTCTTTCTCGTCCCCTCATTCCCTTCCAGCGATAAGAATCCAAACAGACGACTGAGAGGAAAACAAAAAATAAATGGTTCAAGCTTAAGTACCTGTATTTTTGCCATAAACGTTATGGAAAAGTGATAATTTAGGTTATTGTTACTTACCTGTCGTAACCATTCAGCAACCCAAGTTCGGCGGAGTTCAAGAGCAAAGCCTCACTTGCTTGTTCGTTAGCCATTCTACTTGTTACGGTTATCCATTGAAATAATGTTTCACATCCAAATAGTCTCTAAAAAACAAACCATCGCAACAAATCATTCGAATCTCAACGGAAAGTAGGCAAAATGTGAGAATGATAACATTTCCTTTACACATGTAGCCTATCATTCATACTGTAGCCTGTTTACACATAGCCTATACGAACAACACATAAGCAAGCGACTGGCAACGATATAACATTTTGATCCCATTTCTATTTTACGCTTTTTATCCAAGTCTTCATATAACGGGATTTGCTATTGGCCGTAGTTGTGTCATGTGACTGCAGTCGTACCCTCTGAAACTTGATAAGCTGGAACAGAGGGTTCCGCATCAGCTTTGAAAGTAACTTAGAGAAAAGCTCAGATAGAGAGCATTTTACCATATTCTCTTTTCATAGATAATATATAAATAATCTTCAGATAATATATACGTCGAATAGAACATACATATGAAAGTATGCGCACAAAATTGTTCTCACACCTCATTACGCCATGACACCGGGCCACCCCATCACGCAGTGAGGTATTGAGTAATGTACCATATGGGTACATGATACAGCAAGCAGGACCGGATTTAGCTGGACAGGGACTGGGGAGATCCTTTCAAATTCAACAACCAAAATGGTCACATGAGCGCATTGGTAAGCGTCGAACGTTCTCTTAATACTGCCAAGCAGTGTGTCAAGGGTTGAAAGTGAACGGACCGATCTGAACGACGGTACCAATACAAACATGGGACATTCAGCGCGGCATGCGGATGGACCGTTTTCGACATTTGTGGGGCCCGTTGTGGGGGAGGGAATAAATGTGGGGCATGGCACACGTCATGGGCGTGGATCATGGGGGGACGG
>JAODAF010084457.1:0-11023 GCA_027574765.1 Molpadia intermedia | reverse complement strand
CGGACGTGGAAGGAGGAAAGAGTCAAGATACCCCAGATGAGGTAATTGTCATTCTTATTTAGAATTATTTTTTTCTGTAGCTTGGATACCAAGTTCAAAAGTTTTGGTGTTTGTGACTAGACGAATCACGGTTTATGATGCTGTACATAAACAGCCACACAAATTTAGCTACTCTAACGATGGGATATCAGTTTTCCTCTAAATTTTGGTATCAAGAATTTGCTGATCATAAGGGGACCATAAGAGGTCAAACTTCATTGCATTATTTGAATTATGTAAATTCTATGAATGCCATGAATTGTTTGAAGCCATACACTATGTATCTATCATATTTGTATCAAATAGCTGTTTTTTTTACAAGCATACTTACCATACTATGATACACCATTTCACACAACCAGTTTTGAGAGATATGTTGATTAATATGAAATATATGAGTCTTCTGTGGCATTTGAACCAATACCTACCAAATGATTTATTTTCAGACACCGCAGATTGAGCTGGAAGTGTTTGAGGTAGATTTACAGAAGACTACCCAGGGACTAGGGCTGTCCATTGCAGGATTCGAAGAAAACCGCCCAGATGGTAAGGATATAATTTATGTACCCACTATTCAGAAATTATAGATGTAAGCATAATAATCTTATCTATTTCTACCACAAAGTGCACCTCTTGGGATTGAATGGGTTTGTACATAACAGGGCAGCTCCACAAAGGGTGAGGGCATATACCCCCACCCCAAAATCAGTATTGAATTGATACCATTACAATACGTTACATCATGCTTTTTCCAGTGTCCCAATATATATAACACGATGCCTCCAGCATCAGTTTAGCATACAATTAGTACAGAACCAATTAGTCACTTCTTTGTGTGTATCTGATTTGTCCTTAACATATTTTGTACCGCCCTCCCCCCACTTAGAAAGTTGTGCCCTCTAGTTTTTACCAATTTGTTTTGTTTCAGGTATTGAAGCTGGTATTTTTGTTAAAGGAATAGCAGATGGAAGTACTGCAGCCATGAGTCAGCAAATTAGAGTTGGGGACCAGATAGTTGAGGTAAGTAAAATATGCGCTTGTCATTTTGTATATGAGGTTGTGGGGTAGACGCTCTAGTCCTCTTATCAACAAAGGTCTCCATTTGGCATCCCTTGTAAGACTAAATACAAATTTAACAAAGCAAATTATGATACAATGAGGAGTAGCATTCTGCTGTTTTTCTGATTTGTTTACAAGCAAATTAATTTTAGCCTTATACATAAAGTATACTATGGAAAATGACTAGCCTAAATCATTTGCAATAGAGAATGTATTATTGTTGGTTGTGATTGTTTGGCATGTCTGTAAATATAAACAAAATACAACAGCACTAAAGCTAAGCCCACAAACAGCTGCCTATTTACAGATTTGTCAAAACTGACCAAACCTTTGGAATAGTTTTAAAAATTTCCATCTGACAAAAATGCTGCCGCCTCGCCCTGTGCTGGATTATTATGTATTCTTAAAATTTCAAATCCAATTAAAATTCGCCAATATTCAGTGAATAATAACAAAGATCCAAGTTTTATAATTCTTTGTATTTTCCGACTGTGATTTCCTAATGATAATGTGTAACACAATGAACCTAACCAATATATAAAAGAAAGCCTTCCATATGAGGAGAATGATTTTGTCTTCAATCAGGTTGATGGACAATCGGTGAGCGGTTTCACCAATCACCAGGCAGTAGAGCTGCTCCGTCGCACCAGATCTTTGGTTCATTTGAAATTAGCGCGCCGCAAGAGAAGGATGAAGGGTGATGACGGTAAGTCTTATTTGTGGGTTTTAAGGTCAAGTTATATTTTGTTTCAATAATTTTCACACAAGGGAATTGTTTTCAGTTTGTTAAAACTTTATTTTGTGAAGTAATGAAGTAGAAAATAACTACTTTGGAAATGAGAGGGCAGCAGATATTTCTGAGGAACCTGTTTGGGAATATGCTGTTATTGGGTTATATTTGTTGAAAACATTTATATCCCCTTAAATGAAGTGACATATTACATATATCCCAAGGAGACAAACATACATTAGGCTTGGGCGACTCCATAGACTTTTGGAATCGAGTAGGAATCGTGATTCCAAACATTACTGATTCCCATTGATGACGTCATATAACAATTTTTCAATGATCGATATATAGCTAGTTTCGAAGCAGTAGCTAGTACATATATTATTATTCCCAATGCCAACAAAATTGCAAGATTTGATAACAACAATGAACACATAAAAATGGAGGTAATAGAAAGTTTTCAACCATTTATTTATTGAAAATCGGTACAATATTTATGAAATACTTTGAGGACAGAAGTAAAATATGAAGCTTAAAATCAAAAGTAAATGGGGGGGAAATACAGCTTATGGAATCGAGTCCTACTCTGTGTGGAATCTCAGGTCCAGAATTGCGATTCCAAAGTAGAATCAATTGAGTACTTACCCAAGCCTAATATACATCCCATTCAGGTTAGCATTTAAGACTACTAAGCTGGTAGCATATATATAGGTAGTTATTCATACTAGGCAAGAATTACTAGAAATACTAGGCAAGTACTTTTGAATATGGCCTCAAATCTTCATTAATTCTGGTCTCCAGAAACACTGCCATGAGATGACAAATTCTGAGTTGCTTTTATTATCTTTTGTAAACAAATGTAGCTATTCCTTATTGATATATATGCTTTCTTAACCCCCTTTGGTGGGTTAATATCGGCCTTACTCTACATAGGGGGATGTTGGCATCTGTCTCAAGTGTGGTGGTATGTGACTACCAAATGTATAGCAGTTTTCTTTATTGGTAGTTGGGAATTCATGCTTTTAAAAGTTAATATATTAATTACTTAACTCAAATACTTTAATTGTGACTAAATTTGGGTGAAATATGCATATGTACATGCAATTATTGTCTAGGTTGAGTTAATTGTTAAATGTAGTTTTGGGTTAAAAACTATAAAATATTCCTCAGTTTAGGGGGTATGGCTACCAAAGTTACAGGCAATATTGTTTGTGTAAATTAATGTTCAATGATTCTGGTTTGTTCAGCTGGTGTTACATCAATCCATGAAGCTGAGAGTAAACTTGAAATAAAAGCACCAGAACCTGTCCAGAAGGAGGAACCAAAACAAGAACCGGCAAAACAAGAGGAGGAAAAAGATGAGACCCAACAAGACGAGCAGGAAGAAGAGGTGACAAAGGTGATAGAAAAACCAGTGGAAGCAGCAGCAACCGTGGTTGTGATGGCACCGGTGGTGCTGGAGAAGAAAGTGGAGGAACCAGTTAAGGAAGCAGAGGAAGTAAGGGAGGAACCCCCTCCACCTCCCCTTGTGGCACCACCCTCCCCAGAACCACCACGTGTGGAACTAGAATTACCTAATTCAGGTCCATCATATGGTAAGATATTTTGCACACAATTGTAAAACAAATTTTGCACTAGACAGTGCCATTGCTGGGTACCCATCCAATTCATATTCAGTTTGGATGCATTGCTTATGTTCAGTGTTTTGACAACAGTTGCCCCCTTTCATTTACCACTCATAGATTTAACAGCTTTCAGCAAATGCCATTCTTATCTCAGTTGTGTAGACCATGTAGTATAACATGATTAAGGAGTATGTTTCATAATATTTATTTGAAGTTAACCTACTTAATTTAAATAGTACTTGTGGTATTTTCCCCACATTTATTAAAATAAATGGTAGTCCAGAAGTATTTAATGATAATTTCAACTATCCTGATTATTTTACAGAGTAATTGTGGTAGTTATTACCACATAAAAATAAAGTTCAACCGTAATATTCATTCAAAATCCTAACATCCTGTATGACAGGTAACAGCTAATTCTTTGATAGCGTTACTTAATACTGCCATGTCATATGGAACCACATCAGCAAAATGCCCACATATTAACCAAATTATGTTTTTCTAAACCACCCTTAAAATTGTTCCGTAACTGTTCCCTGTCCAGCATAACCACACACACTCTGTGAACCCGGAATTAATTATTGCTAATTCATGTTTGTGAAATATAGATACATGTATCTGTCAAATTTTGAACAACAATCAAACATGTAAACATTTACTTTAAGACAATGTTCATTTAATAGCCCCAAAAAGTCATACAAAATATGATATATAATCATCTAAACATTACTATGATGTTTGCCTGACACTGTATTTATGGGACCTCTAATTCTAGTGAAACTTGCTGATTTTAATGAGAGTTCATCATCATTTTCCAGTGACTGTCTTTAAGACCCATCACATTTTAGTACACTTGGTAGCATTCACTGTCTAGATCAGCGGTTCTTAACCTGGGGGTCATGACCCCCATGGGGGATTGTTTGGGAGTTTCTAGGGGGTCATGAAGGGGTTGACACAGGGTAGCCAAAACTAGTTTACACATACACTGTTTGCCAGCTTCAATTCTGTTGCTTTATGCACTATATCCGCTATTGCGTATGTCGAGATCTGGTAGCTTACTTCACATATACAAACCCATAGGATTGCATAATTTCGAACGTGGAGATGATGTCTTGTGAAACCTGGCCAAAATTGGTTCGTATTTCATATTTTCAGACATAATTACACCCCTACAGTTGCAGGCAGACGTATTTGAATAAATTGGCTTTTGTTTTGGGGATCACGGTACTGACCAAAAATGTCTGAGGGATTTGTGGGGCCAAAAAGGTTAAGAACCTCTGGTTTAGATGCAAGGGGCCTACCCTATCTACATCTAATAGCACAAGCTGATTTAGAGTAGCACCCCAATATCATGGATAAAGTTGTTCACCATGTAGTTACATTGAGTAATCATAACACAATCATCAATTCATTTTACAAACCCCTTAGCTACTGTTATTTCAAACTCTGCCAAACTCTATTTACAAAGTAGCTATGTTGCTTTAAAGCCAAACTAAACAACTTTGTTTTATATTTTTCTTTTAGATGGCATGAGTTCAAGGAAGGACCCTGCTGTCCAGACAGCCCTATGGGAGAGCATCCTTGGACCAATGGTTACTATATTGGTAAGTGGCATCATTCAAACTGTTCAAATATTGTAACATTGTTCCAAGATCAAGCATAAGACAGACCTCCTTTAAATTAATAACTCTAAAGCATCGGTTCACAAACCGTGGGACGCGTCCCATTTGGTGGGACGCTTGAAAACCCAGGTAGGATGCCTGGGATTCTCAAGTAGTGGTAAAAAATAACAAACAAAAAGCAACAAATCCCACCAAGCTTGGATCAAGAGAAGCTTGTAAAAATGTTTCGTATTTTTTTTTGTTGCTGTTTTTTCTTAAATGGTATTAAATATTTCATGTGCTTGCATAAAAGGAATGCCATTTCCGGCCATCTAGGGGCATCCTGAAGCATAAAATTTTCTGTTACGCTTCCAACCAACTGATGGTGGGGTTATGCTTAGATAGTGGGATGCCTGAGTACTACTTTACGTATGGTGGGACACCATCTCATTAAAGTCTGAGAAACACTGCTCTAACGGAATTGGCTGACCTGAAGATTACGTCACTTATTGGACCTATGGAGGTTTTTCATGTGATGTCATGCTTTCTTTACACTGCCACTTTGATGGGCATGTAACTGTAAAACTGTTACAATTCACTGAATAGCAAAGATAAGCCTCTGTGAAGCCATCGAGAAAGCACATATCCTTTGTAGGATGTGAATAAGTTGCTTGATGTGAATTTCTTCGGTCCGTTTGATATCTTTGACATTGAGCGAGGGGTTTGAGTGTTAACGAATTATGCACAGTCAAGTCAAGTCTATTGAGATGGGTGGTGTTCACATTAACATACATTTCATGTCTTTGTCACTGGTTATACACGGAAGAATATTCAAAATGAAGAGAATTCTTTACCCAAATGAATTTTGTCTCCAACAGGTCTCTGATGTGGAGAAGGATGACAGCCTTGGAATTGTCCTGGAAGGGAGGGTTGACATTGATGAACATGGCCAGGAGATTCAACCCCGTCACTACATCAGTACTGTGGTGCCTGAGGGCCCTGTAGGACAGCAAGGTAAACTGGCCCATGGAGATGAGCTCTTAGAGGTGAGTACCAAATGGGTCCACAGAATCGATGAACATTATCGAGAAATACAACATTAAGCAAAATATATTAAGCAATTAATATTCACATCTACCAATGAAATTGAAGTACTGCATTTTCTTTATATGTGGGTACATGTATGTGTGTGTACAGTTGGCAAATTGTTTGATGTTCTAGGTATTGCACAGATGTTCCTGCAGTGTTTTGGTCATGACAGTGTTTATTTATGCAACTTTTCAAAAGCTGATACCCAGATCGTGTTCAGCAGATCTGAGTCAAAGCCTCAAAGGTGATAAATGTACGAAGAATGCAAAAGGTAGGACATGGTCATCTCTTAGGTCATTTGAGGTCAATTATTAAAACTGTATAAACCACTCCAACCAGAGAATTTTGGTGGGATTTATGTCTCTTTGTCCGATGAGGTCATGTAATGAGTTATAATAGGGGAAACATTGTATGACCGTTGGAGCCGATGGAGGAGAGGCACACATCTTTACAGTGTCCATAAAGACATGAAATGACAAGTACCTACCCGAACATTTGAGCAGGCTGAAAAGGAATTCCATTGATTGCTATATATTTCAAAAGTTTCAGCCAACTGATCCAGTTTTGCACCATCAACTAATTGTTTTCACATAAACATGTGAAGAAATTGTATGTTTATAGTGACAAACTAATCAAAGATCAGCAAGAATCTCTGTTTTGAAGAAAAAAAACACTCCTTCAATCTTTCAATGCAGTTTTCATTGTTATACTTAATTAATTTATTCAAGTTATTCGGTTCATTGTAGTCACACCCAAGTTACATCGAAAACCAGGTTACAATAAGCTATGCATTGCAAAATAAGACAATAAGTCAATTACAATATGTGATGTTAAACCATTCATCAACAGTCTCTGACGTAAAACACCATTTAATTAATTTAAAAGTTGCTGAACTTTTTTGCATAGTCACCACAGAGGCTACAGTAGATTCAGTGATGCATAGAAAATATTGCAGACATGATATAGTGATTTGAAAAAAAAAGATGTTGAAGAATAAATGGTAAATATGACGTTAATAGCAAGACAATAACGTAGGAGACGAGGATTAATTGGCTTGGTCATGATGTTTTCAATGATGATGAATAGTAAATTCTTCAGACAAGGTTAAAAAATGACTTGGTCAGTTTTTTTTTAGAAAGTATGACCTCAATTACAAGATGTGATTTGCAAATTTGTCAAAGAGAAAATTTTTAAACTACTTGTGTTATGACCTCAATTACAAGATGTGATTTGCAAATTTGTCAAAGAGAAAAATACTTACTTGTGTAAACATTGGAGTACACTAACTACTCATCTAGCTAACTTTATGCAAATTTCTCTGGGGTACAGTTTGATGGTAGATGATCATGAAGACATACTTACGTAAAATCGCTATCAGCCCCCAAATAATTTTAGCGACCCCTGAAAATCGTCAGCGACCCCCAGAATTCTTGGCGACCCCACCAAACCACTTTGGGTGACTTGCCCAATTCATTATGAAAAATCTTATTGAATTTGAACAATTGATGAAGAATAAGAGGTTCATTACAACATATATGATTTAATTACAAGAGTGAGCATCCATATATATGCCCCTGATATATTCACCAAACTGGTTCCATGTGGTTCAGACATGACGTACTTTAATGATCCAGACAAGGTTACAGACAAAATACAGAGTGACTTGGCAGTTTTATTTTGAGAAAGTATTGCAATTTGAAAAATTAATGGTGAACATCGGTTTGCAAAGTGAACATTCATCGATCAAATGTATTAATGATTGAATTATGTCTAGTCATCATTCAGGCTTTATATGTTTAGTAAACCGATAGTAAACATTGCAGACAAGGTTGTAGTAGGATGACTTGCTGGTTTCAAAGTGGTTAAATATGATCTGAACACTAGGGTGTTGGCTGGTCCTAAAACAAAAAAACATCACCTTGACCAAGATTATTAAACTGAATTAAAGTCTTTTTGTCAAATATGTGCTGTCTGGTTATTGCTTTAATATTATTCATTCAAATCATGACACTTTGGTCTTGCCAAGGGAGGGGGTATATGGAGAGGGTTATGACTGGTTTGACATCATAAGTTACACACATGTCTATGTATGATGCCTTGATGAGTGCAGGGCTATGCCTGGATCTCTCCCAGGGTGTGGTGTAGCTAGTCAAAACAAATGGGGATAGGGTGGGGGAGGGAGTGGGTTATGACTGGTTTGACATCATAAGTCACACACCTGTCGATGTATGATGCTTTGATGAGTGCTGGGCTGTGCCTGGATCTCTCCCAAGGTGTGGTGTAGCTATACAATGTAGCCAGCCAAATCAGATAAGGATAGGATGGGTGTGTGGGGGGGGGGGGGCAGATATATGATTGGTTTTACATGTCACACACATGTCCAATGATGGTTGCAAGGATGTACCTGTATCTCCCCCAGGGTGTGATTCATTCCCTTTACATTTTGCACACTAGAAATGACTAATCACTAATTAACCTTACAAATTCATGAATGCCTTCTTTGACATATCTATGCCTAGATCTTTCTCTGATATTAAATGCTGTAATTCCAAAGAAATTGATTCAAAAAGTTTATCGTCATGTAGGAAATGTTAGGATTATGACTGGCGGGGCATCTTTACTCTAGATTAATCATGCTGGATGCATTTGTGGGTCTCCTCAATATGTTTGACAAACACCAAGTTGTTGATATTGTGGTAAACACAATGAACTTTTTATAGAGTTACTTTCAAAAGAGGTTTCCCGTCTGTTTCTATCAACTTTGTATTAAAACAAGGTGCTTTCCAGCCTTCCCAACGTTTGAGAAACAAGGAAGGAACAATCATGGGTGTCAGTTGTTTCACGTCCACTTCATTATCTCCTGACCACAGTTGAATAGCAACCTTTTGTGGCTTCCTAACCATAATCAAATAAAAATCTGTTTTAAGCCATTCATACTTTTTACTCATGCCTGGCATCATTTGTGATAATTGATGCATTTGGATACAATTATTTCATTAACAGGTAAATGGCATCAGACTGTATGGTCGCAACCACCATGAGGTGGTAGAAATCCTTCGTGGCCTGCCACGAAAGGTCCATCTGATCTGTGGTCGCCATAATGACCCGCCAATCGTCATTGAAGGGGACTTACCAACCCAGGAAGCAGCCCCTGAGGAGTATGTTGTTCCAGATGAAGTACCAGAAGTGGAGGCAACACCGCCCTCTGTCGAAGAACCGAAAGTTCAAATCACCACCTCTCTGGATGAGGAGAGTATCCCAATGGTGGAGGGGACAACAGCGGTGGTTAGCGCTGATTCTGTTTCCATCCAGTCTGATACCCAGTCAGCGATATCCCATGAATCTATGATAGGGGTGTCTGTGTGGAGTGACCAGGTCCAGTTGGTGACCCTCCACAAAGGAGACCAAGGGCTTGGATTTAGTATCTTGGACTATCAGGTGGGTAGATCTTCTGACTACAGATCATAAGATATCTTGCTGTTCTATGTCATAAGCTTGTGGCAAACAGTATTCAAACCATTCTACAACAGAGTTTTAACAAGAACAACTGTAGTCATGTTCATTTTGTTTTTGTCATTATTTATATGAAACTTTCTTTGGGTGAAGTGTCGAATTAGTTGAAACATTTTATTCTTTGAACAATGGTAGCCATGGTAACTCATGGAGTGAACCAACCAACATGAAATATAATTGGTATGTCAACATCTTAAATGATTCATGCTCATCCTCAAGTATATTAATCAATTTTAATATATACCATGATATAGTATGAAACTTTCTTTGGGTGAAGTGTATGACTAATCATGAATCGTGAATAATTAAATAAAATTATTCCTTTTGTATGTGGGTATTTTTTTTAGAAATTAATCATATATGTTACAAATTAATACATCTTCACCGCATTAAACCGTACACACCATTATTTTGTTTCCATGTATTTAACTTGACAGGATCCGTTGAAGGCAGACAGTAACGTCATCCTGATTCGCAGTCTAGTAGAGGGCGGCATAGCAGAGGAAGATGGACGTCTCATCCCTGGAGATCGTCTGATGTCAGTCAATGATATCAATCTGGAGAATGCTACTCTTGAGACCGCAGTGGAGGCCGTTCGAGGTGCCCCTCAGGGTTATGTAAAACTGGGAGTGGCCAAACCTCTCCCATCATCTATTATTGAAGAACAGAGAGAGGTATGGACATGGTTTGCGGATCAGGGAGATGAACTATCCCCATTACCCATAATATGATGTATTACAGAGAAAAGTCATAGAGGGTGTAAAAACTCACTTATTCTGGCACATTTCAAGGATTGTATGTTAGAAGTTGAAGCTTGTAGAGCTATTGTCTATGAGCAAAGTTTGAGTGTAACATTTCGCCGAAGTGTGTCAAGACCTTTGCAAATGGCAGAAAAGTGAAGAAATTATTTGTCATGTGATGCTGTATTTTGTAATAATGGAGCTAACATTATTTGTAAGAAGGAAACAGAGGAACACAAAGGGGGAACCAAGTATTCCTCCCCCCCCAAAAAAAATTTAGCTGACATTGGGTGATAATGAAAGTAAATAAAATTGAAAGAAAATGCAATGATTTAATAGCATAGTAAAGATTGTGGCTAGCACATTAACTTACAAACATAGATGGGAAAACATACACATTTATATTTTTTCTGTGACCACTGGGTGCAATTCATTGATGTAATTGACCCAGATATATAAATATGTTTCAACCAATCAGAACAATGGAAATGATTGATGGGTGGGAGTGTGACACTGCAGTCACAGAGTTACATGTGAACAGTTTTATATATATTTTTGGTTCCTTGCTTACAGCAAAAGGAACCTATGCATTCAACTTGGCGTATGTATGTGTGTGTGTATGTGTGT
>JAODAF010084346.1:0-11023 GCA_027574765.1 Molpadia intermedia | reverse complement strand
TTGGGTTCATGTATTCACTTGTTTATGTGTTGTTGACCTGTCTTTAGTATTGGCACAATATCCTTTATAATGTTGATGTGTCGTTAAATGAAGTTATTACTGGGAATTGCTTGACCCAGGTGCTTAGCATAATTATATGGTAAAGTCATTTAATATGGATTTAAGGTTTCTTGATGTAACCTGCCAAACTTGGTAAACATTCATATTTGTTACATGCATATGATGTAATATTTGCAGTTTATTTACGATGTTGTTTATTTTGTATTCAGTCACCAGACACAGACAAACGGATAAACAGTTTTGAATAGATAGAAGATGGAAACTCAAAGTCTTACTAGTTTTATTGTGTCTGCGTTCGTGTGAGTTGCCGAACGGACGCCCTCTATTTTTAATTGTATCCGCGTGGTGCAGTTAACAGTGACAGTAGGACTGTATTATATATTTTAAGGAACATTTAAATATGTTGAACGATTAAAGAGAAAGAAATATTCTTAAAACCGTCAATTGGCAACCATATGTACGAATATCTTCATAGTTCGTACACTCTAAAAAATTTTTAACCAACACTTCAGTATAAGGGTCCAACCAACTTTGGGTAAGCTTCTACCATTTCTGCAAAAATATATGCCCAATTACGTTGTGTAATAGGGTTTTGTATAGTGATTGGATACATATTTAACAAATATATAATTTTGCCCTTGGGCAACATTTTAAGTTGGTTGGACAAATATATAGGCTGCTCATTTTTGTTTAAACAAAATGCCCAACGTTCGTAGAGTGTATGGTGGTTCTAGTTGTTACTAAATAAGGCGGGGCTGTTTATAACAACTTAAGATCAATCATATCCATCGCGAGTGTGAATGCTAGGTATTCTAGTTCAACATCGTGTTATTTATTGTTTTAATGTATTATTGAATGACAGATTAAAAGGGGTATTATCTTTCGTTTCGTTTGTATTTATACATTATCAAACCAAGCAATTTATCTTGCGAAAATATTTATACATCATCAAGCCAAGCAATTTATATCGCGAAATGCTATTGACATTGGCGTAGATATATTGGCAAAACACACCCCCAGGTGTCGTTAGCATAATTAAACACAGTAGCATGACATTTTGTTGTTGTAGCTGACATTAATTTTGCGATTTGTGACAAGCTCTCATAAGACTAGTGATCATATCTAATATAAATGATATTTATCGATTTTTATTTTAAGTTTTTGGCCTATTTGCCTATTTTTATTCTGTACAACATCCCGGTTATATTCCAGTAGGATACAGTCAAATTGCATATAGACTGATATATTTTGAATTTATAACTCTGAATATCTAAACCCGAAATGTCTCCCCTCCCCGGTCGTCTAGGCCTACCAATGATATGGTACCAAATTACCATTGAATCAATATCAATGGTTCTAAACCCAATACAAATTTGAACATTTGTTCATTACATCAAATTGAATATAGAGATAATGCTATATTAATAGCTTATGATGGTTATTAGTTAGTTATTTGTGTTATTGACTTGCCGACGCTGCAACCATGTAGATATCATGCATATCGTGATCAAAGTATAATCATTCTCATTATACATTGTATGTCAAACAGGATATAAAATCAATAACTCACAGGCGTTAGCTGTGTAGATGGGTAAACATACTGTGCAGTGGACAACTATTGGAAGTACGGTGTACGGTGGAAGTACGGCCCGCTATCACAAATGGTCCACGAGCGACCCGTCTGAAAAATCGTCGACGAGTGGCTCCGCCGAAAGTCCGCATTCCGATTGATGTCACTGTCCACGTCATGATCATTGCTACACCTCTTTATTCGAGTGAATGGATTAAACGTGGGAATCTAAAGAACAAATTTAATTTTCCAGCCAGCGTAAATAATTTGAACACATTGGTTTTCGATTAAGCCGCAAGAAGGATTTAATAACTTTAAAAAGTATCATCCCCTCCCATTAGAACCCTCTCCCAGGACGCCTATCAATTTTACTCCACGTCAATTATATAGCTGAGTGGGCCAACGGGACACATGCCCACGGGCTCCACACAAAAAGGGCCCAAGGGGTATGGCAATTGTCACGGTGCTATTCTCTAAAGTGCTAAATCTAAATTATATCTTAGATTTATTTTTATAAAGAGCTAATGAGGATCCCCACATTTCTAAATCCGGCCTTGCGTATAATTGTAACGTTAATCAGATTATTTGTGACCATATAACATTAGCCAATGCCATTTAGCTCAACAGACAAAGTACCTCTGTTTCATAAATCGCTTTCAAACAAGCATATAGTTTATTTTTATATTTATTATATTGAAGATCAAGATATCATCGAAAGAAAAACTAGCCAGATACACCATCATAAATATAAGCGTTTAGCCCTTTCCTTTCGGCTTTCCTTTCGCTTGTTTCTTGACGTTAATGTTCTTGACACCTTTAGAGTACCAGTAGCCTTTAATATGACACGCGTTGGGACATCGAGGACTTGCAGTCAACACATACTCGCACGTATTAGTATTCAGAAAACGATCACAATGTGTTTCGTGTCTGACTTCAGGGAACGGCACACTGTAAAGATATATAGGAAACTAAAATTCTTACCAGCCGCTCACTATGCAACTTAACATAATGCAACACTCTTAGTTTTCTATCCAGCCACGGCTATCCGTCGTACGACTGGTGGTTCACTGCCCCCACCCCCACCCCCTCCAATTACCAACTTTAAGCCCACTCTCACCACCTCCACGAACGCTAATTGTCGAACCCCTCACGATTAACTCGCATTCATAAATCTCTGTTAATTTTGATTGGCAGGAAAAGTAATTTTTAAACCGCTATTATGTGTGGTATAATGACTGCATACATGAGTGCACCAGTATTGGTATATTATGTAATAATAATTATGTATTGTGATCTCCCCATCAATTCACACCACCTATAAGTTGAGTTGTGTGTTTAAGCATAAGCTATTCCACGGCGACGAAGCCAAGGATGGACCGTTGTCCACCCAAAGAAATACATTATCGCTCTGTAAAATGAACTCACAAAGAAAATATTTTTGACTTGCAGGACGTAGCCCTGATCCTTATTATCTCATCGTCCCATATATTGGACAATGAGATATTGTAGTCATTTGGCCAATGGACCCCTTTATGACATCATCAGTTACTATGGAAACGGTTGCCATAGAAACGCTTGGAGGTTGATGCAGGGGACCTCCAGTTTCAGGGGTCAAATTGTAGCTGTGTGTGTGTCGGGGTGTGTACGTGCTTTGCATACAGTTTGAGGACCTGAACAAACGAATTTCAAGTCCTCAAGCCCTTAAAGCCCTTTTTTTTATTAATTTAAGGGGCAAAATACAAAAACAAAATTACGCCGATACAAGTGACAACTTCGAAAGGTAGGCTAAAGATCACCAGAATTAAGTCAACTTCCACAAGGACATTGATCATGACATACAGATTATCCACATGGAGAATACCTTTCTGATCAACGTTGTTGTCGTAATAGATACACTCTCTGAAATCGTATTTTGTTTATAACACCTATTGCAACATACTTTGGGGATAGCGAAGTTACTGGCCTATTAGTGATTTAGGCCTATATTGCCACGTAATATACTCTTTCCATATATAGGTTGTATATGTCACTAGTTCTACCTCCGCGCCACATATGATATAAATGCCAACGACAACTTCAGCACGCCCGTTGCAGGTTCATACTAAATTGATAAATTTAGATCCGGCACTAGGTTTGGGATTGTATATAGGCTCATTGTGAGCTCCCGGTGACAGAATGGATGTTCTGCATATTATCCATTTGGTGATATTTTGAAGTTGTTGTTGTACGACGAACAGACGGACATTTATTTAGGCCTACAACAATATTGCCCATAGTTTGCATAGAATTTATACCCGAAGATCAATTATTGATTGATATCATTACTAAAGTTTACAGGTTAGAAATACAATGATATAAGGGGCCTTACGTAAATTAAGGACTGAGATATATCTAAACACTTTTATGCACTTTCTTACAACAAAGCAGTGAAAACTAACATCATAATACCCGGAATCTAAATGTCAATCGTTACGTGTCTGGTCGGTTCTTCTGGAGTTTCAATAGATGGCCTGGTGACTGCCAAGAGATCAATGCAGTTAGTGTTGCTGTATTTATATACACATATACTGAAATTACTAAATTTGCTTTCCTCCATGACGTCAACTCGACTACGTCCATATAGACTACGACAATCACAATGAAAGGAATGCAACGGTATAAATATGTGTTTATCTTACTGTGTTTATCCCGTATAATACGCGTTATATGTTATATAGACCTATTGATTTTTTTCTAGAATTTCTTCAAGAATCCACTCTCCGCACTTCTCATGTTAGGTAATAAATGTTTATAATTGCACTGGATGAAAAGGGCGTATAGTTACTGGATAATTTAATTTAAGTTTATGTCGACTGGTAAACGGGTTTTTTGAAACGTCAGTCATGGAAGAACATCGAAGATGGCGGTTATAGACAACCAAGTATTATGCTTAAATATTTCATTATGCAATTATTTTTCTGTAATAGCACATGGCGTAAGTTTGACCAGAACAACGTGTGTGAATCAGGCTACGTATTATTTTACAACTAATACGTTGAAGTATGCTACATTTGTACTTACATTGGACAGCATGTCACACCAATCCTTTTGGCACAAACACAGTCCATGCATCGCTCACCGCCATAGTCGTTTGCCATAGCGGCTATCTCGGCGGCACCCGCCTTCGTCTCTGCCCGTTCGCAGCTAATCCCAGCTATGAAGAAAAAGACACCGGTGTTTTATTACTTGCGACTATTTTTCCTTAATTGAAACATTGATCTGTTCTTAGTGTTTACGCCTATGACACGAGATATATTATGCATTTTTAATACCATAATTACAAATTGTTATCGCACGGTTACGTAGTATATTAAGTTATTAGGAATATTATATGATAATGTGGGATAGGCCTAGATAGGTATAACCCTTTGGGATTTTTCTTTTCTTTTCCTCGGTAGAATATCAAGCGACAATTTGTATCGTGGCTATCATATCCCTAATACATTCATTGAAAATATATTGTACTTAACAGAGTTCAATTTAAGCCAAATGATGGAAGCGTAGTATATGATTTAGTACGTCAAATGCGGTTGAATGTTATCAACATTGGATCGGTTGGGGCAGATGTCTAATACCAATAATTACAACAACAAAAATATCTTAAGATACAAAGATTTCTTTTATTGTACCTTAATCTGACTTCAGTTGCTTTTAGTTGTTTAGTGTTTAGTGAGTGTTCCTGGATCATTTGAAGTAATAGACCAACTCGTCCACTTTCCAACTCATCTACTAAATAACTCGCCCACTGGACGACCCGTCATCACCCAACTCGCCCACTGACCAACTCAACCACTAGCTAACTTCCATTTGCCAATTTGTTTACTTGCCAACCGTAACCAACTCGTCCACCTGCCGATTCGTCCAGTGTACTCCACAACTAGCCCGCATGGTATATCGTTTACTACCGTATACCATTGGTTAGTTTAAAGTTATAGAAGTGTAAATGATACATAGTCATGTACTCGCATGCATATTCATAGAGGATATTTATGCCAATCGACGCGATCCTTTTAATTAACGATACTAGTTTACGGCTCATCGTAGCGGCAGTCGTTCGTGAAATGTACATTGTATATGACGAGTATAACAATGCACTTCTGCACTTGCATATATGCTGCTTTGCACAAATCTTGTATAAATTCCTTTTAGTTGTCTCTTACTTGGAAATCGATTCAACGAAATACCACTTTTATCACCGCTGACTATTACATACTATTTAGGCTTCACCAGCTCACCAGCAATAGTTACCATGGTAATGTTTTGTGTCATGATTTGGCCGGTCACCCATGGTGATGAGGTACCGGTACTCATGGGTGACCGATCATCCACCTTTGTGGAGGTTGTGTGTGTAGCGTGTGTGTGTGCACAACATGTTGCGTCGTCACTCCTCCTAAACTACTTAACCGACTAACTTCAAAGGTAGGCAGGTGCCCCATAACCAAACGTATAGTGTCTCTCAGACTCTCAATGCAAAATGCCATGGATCAAAGGTCAAATTATGTAATTTTCAGCCATATCTCCTTGTATACAACTTGGATTTGCATGGGACTTTCATAGTTATACCATAGATACAATATTATACATTCTAACAACACTTCTTATTCATTTGCATACAAAAGTCATTTGGTCAAAGGTCAAATGTGCTTTTTAGCGGCAAATGTTCTAAATCACTCACCCGACTAACTTCAAATTTGGTAGGTAGGAACAAACTTTGGACTTTTACCAGGAGCAATACGGTTTAACAATGTATTTGTCAATGAGATCAATGATCAAACGCACTTTTTTAGCGCAAATTTAGTCATATCTCCTTATGTGAAATTTGAGTTTATCCGTCGTGTTATAGCGGGTCTTATAACCAACAACACCAGTTTCTGCCTGGTTTTGTAGGATTTGTATTATGTCTTTAATAATTTGATGGGATTTCCTTTTTAACACTTTGATGAACGCATCAAAAATATTATAGTCACTTAGTCAGATAAATCCGCGTTTTCTTTCTAAAACACATTTTAGTAGTACTGATACTATAGGCTAGCCTAGACTAACATTATACCTTATATGCCTGCAGTTACAGTTTTAATGATTGTACTTTAAATACTTATCCGATTTTGATTCAAAAGTATCTGCTCAATCTGTTTTCCACCGAAGTATTCGAATTTCTGACGTCATACATTTCTCCATTTCTAGGCATGCGTACTACTATTAACGTTATGCACTGATTCCAGGTTTAGTGTTTTAGTTTTACCTTGGTGGCTTTTTTGGTGGCATTATAATAACGTTATTTATGGATCGCCGATTATGCAAAAACTTTAACAAATTCCGCGTATATAGAATTCCGTGCGTGCATCGTAAGCGGGGATCCTGCGAAATGGAGGGAGAGAATTAATCGCCCCATTTTTCAACATGAGAGATAGTGGGGATAGAGGGATAGTTTTTGCACATACTTTAACAAAAACGATGTGATAAAATATGGATGCAGTTAGCTGTTGCCTAAGAGAAGGTGGTGTTATTAGAGCTTAGTGCTCTATATATCAACGCCACAAGAGGAAAATGAAGAGATGGCACAAGATTTTCAGCAGAAGTTTCTAAATAAACCATTCATGTAACTTGTTAATATGGATGTGTGTTGTGGCGGAGCTCGCTTGTGAAAATCACGGCAGTATTAAATCTGCATTGCAGTGCATTTATAAATATATAATAGCAAATAACCATGTTTTCCTTTGTTTCGTCAATTCGACCAATAAATATGTATGATAAATCCATTTTTTTAATGATGGTGATTTAGGATTATAAAGATAAAAGGAAGTTATTTTGCGTCACAAGAAACAGTTCTGGGTGAGTATATACCTCCGCTTACTAAGCGTACTAGTAAACGTTCAGATGTTGCTTCATTTGAAGCCTCAATCCATTGAACCCCATGCACCTCCCTCCCCGCAATCAGAAAATGCGCTTTAAAACACCCATTCAGATACTTTTGTCAACGATATGGTACTTTCAGAAGTATGAAGGCCCTATCAGGGCCTAAAACTTTATGTGTGCCTAGGGCCTACAAAGGGGGCAACTGATTATTCTACCGTTACTAATATAAAATGAGATATTATGATAAACTAATTTGATTTCTTTAAGGGGCCAATAAAATATGCCCCATCCAAGTCTACTAGTAATGTGTTATTGACAAAATTATTGGTGTACTTACTATTTCTGATGCACACTCCAATGAGTGGCTCGTCCTCAGTCTTCGCTTTTGCCCATGTTTTGTTGACAAGTTCAACGTCGGAGAGAGCTTCGTGGAAGCAGGCAAAAAAGCCGAAGATTACACAAATTAACACTGGATTCATTCTGTTATCACGATCAATCCGTTTCTCAAAACTACTGTAACATTTCCTTCTATTATATACTTATATTATCTATGCCGGGTCCATGTCAGGAGACAAAAAGTTTCCTTTGCTTGATTGCCGAAATGCATGCACGGGTGTTTATCAATATTTAGGATAAATATGTACATACTACTACGTCATTATATTATATTGGCCTATGGCAGATCGGTATAGAATGGAATAAAATACCTATGTTATTTTGTTTGTTTTATTGCTGCAGTAAAATGCAAACGATACATTTTTTTTATTATAAGTAGGCCTACTATTAATATCACGGATGAAAGAATGGTGACTATAGTAGAATCCACCATATCCATGTTCATATTCAAGTATACGAATCCAGTGTGTCCGAGACAAGTTCAAGTCCGATGCATCCGAGCCCAACTCCGAATCTAACCTTATATTGTATTTTATTACACTTGGGCAGTGAAATAAGTAACATGCGTCAAAAGGCCTAAATGAAATGTAAACAAATAAATTAAAAATGCCCCCTTGGGAGTTTAAACCCCCCTCATCCAATAGACAGTCATATTTTTCAGATACATATTACCTCTAAAGTGAAAATGTCACCGGACACACTAGCCCTCTAACCAAACTCTTCAGTAACATAGTTTATGTAAATCAAGGATTCAAGTTAAAATTAAAGGATATATTATATATGGACTCGACTGGAACTTAACCTATATGTTTCGGAAAAGTTATATTTAAACGTTTAACAGTTAAAAAGAAGGTCAATAAGACTATAGTCTGTTAGTCGATATATACGCCGAAATACCAAGTATACATTGTATGTAAATAGGAATTGCTGAGTTAGCCTGAAAAAAAAACGTGACGTCGAGAGGTGACGTCGGCACCTAGGCCGTGTGTGCGAAAATTGTGGTGGCAGAAAAGTTGGGGTAGTTTACTATTTACAACAGGGGCATAGGAACTGGGAGTGGGTCATTACCCCTCATCATGCATAGTGAGATCCAACATACCTCCCCCATTTGTTGAAGTAAAAGTTTATCCAGAAAACCAAGAGGTTTTATCAAAAGGTTTCTTCTACTCACTATCGGAGATGCACATAGGCCTACCAACTATTAGGTTCGTCCAGGTTAGCATTGTCTACCAACATCCAAAGCATTCGTCTACTTACTAAAAGGGACCTATGTATTAACTATGGGGTTTATCCAAGTTGACATGATTGAGTTTCCTTGATTACAATGTTTTTAGTCTTTGAACTCCGAAGACCTTTGACCTGCACTAATATCAAACAATTTCATGTATTCTCTATGAGGGACCAACATACCAATTATGATTTTCATCTAAGTTGGCAATGTTGAGTTAGCTTAAATAAAAATTGACCTCTACTAAAGTTAAAAGATTTCTTCTACTCACTATGGGAGACACACATAACAATTAAGAGTTTCATCGAAGTCAGCATTTTTGAGTTTGCTTGATTACAAGGTTTTCAGTATTTGACCTCCGATGACCTTAAGTGACCTTTGACCTAGACTAATATCAAACAATTTCATGTACTTTCTCTCGCTGAGAGACCAACATACTAATTACGAGTTACATCCAAGTTGGCAATGTTGAGTTAGCTTGACTGAAAATTGACCTCTACTAAAGTTAAAAGGTTTCTTCTACTCACTATGGGAGACACACATACCAAGTAAGAGTTTCATCCAAGTAAGCATTGTTGAGTTTGCTTGATTACAAGGTTTTCAGTCTTTGACCTCCGTTGACCTTCAGTGACCTTTGATATGGACTAATATCATACAATTTCAGATATTCTCTATGAGCGACCAACATACCAAATATGAGTTTAATCCAAGTTGGCAATGTTGAGTTAGCTTGATATATTGAAAATCGACCTCTACCAAAGTTAAAAGATTTCTTTTGCTCACTATGGGAGACACACATACCAATTAAGAGTTTCATCGAAGTCAGCATTGCTGAGTTTGCTTGATTACAAGGTTTTCAGTCTTTGACCTCCGGTGACCTTCAGTGACCTTTGACCTGCACTAATATCAAACAATTTAATGTATTCTCTATGAGAGACCAACATACCAATTATGAGTTTAATCCAAGTTGGCTATGTCGAGTTAGCTTGATTAAAAGTTTTTAGTATTTCAATTAACTTGCTTACAACTGATTATGATTGCATAGATTTCTTTTGCCTTCAGCAAGGAATCAATAAACGAAAGAAGAAAACTCTATTAACTGTCTTTGTCGTCTATGTAGCTTAATGGAAACTCCTTCCATGTTATAAGCAAACACTAAACTCTTCTGAGCATAGACATATCTAGAAAATTATACATATACTCCTTTAAGTTGACTGCAATTACCTAATCAAGGTCACTCAATTGCTTTAAGTTACATTTACTCCAAAACCATCAACTGAACTATATTGCTTTAAAGTAAAACTACTCGACTGCATTAACTAGACTACTTTGTTTTAAAATAACCCTCAGACCCACTCTGGACTCTGAAAATTGGTCATGATGCCTTAATATAAATAATTATGCAAGACACTATCCATTAAATAATCTGAAAACCATTTTTATCATAACTATCACTTAAATTGACACTCATTTTAGGCAGTTTCATAACATCAGAAAAATGAATGACTATCCTGCTAATAATCAAATATGTACTTTAGCTCCAAATCCCTTGACAAAACCATGAATTAATATTAGCTTTTGTAGGGGTCTGATATTTACACATACCACGTACCGTGAGGAATAAGCACGTGAAAGCTGTTGCTAAAGGTTAGTGGCGCCATCACTTCGTTACTTTCATTAAAATCCATGCAGTTAATGTAACAATGATGAACTAATAGTACGAACTATCAGTTGTTCCACCAAAAAACAAACATGCTAGCTAACTGCACCAGCCTCAGACAGCGGTAATTCAAAATAATGCTTTAAAATAATGTGAAAATGGTTTTATGTTCGTCAGACTGTTGAAGCTCACGTGCCTATATTGTTGGCAGTGG
>JAODAF010084235.1:0-11024 GCA_027574765.1 Molpadia intermedia | reverse complement strand
AGCGCGAATTAAGTGCGAGCTCCATCAGCGTGGGGTGCAGGATCCGGTTCTAGCACCGCTGGTGGAGTTCCAGGCGCGAAAAATGTTCGGCATATTTGCATGAAAGGGGTATATAAAAAAGCAAATCAAAAGGTACATAAATAAGAGAAACCGCGCGAAAAATTGTCCGTAATTTTGCACGAAAGGGGTATATAAAGTTAAATAAAAAGGTATACGATAAGAGAAAAAGCGCGCAAGGAACGGAAATTTTGCGCTATATTTGAAAATGTACATGACTGCATATATTTTTTCTGCATGCCTCTAAATATTGGAGAGGGGACATTTGAAATTATGTCCCCCCAATAAAAATATCCGCCCCCTCCCTCCCCCCCCCCCTCCCCGTGATTGCCGCCCATGCTTGGGAGGCTGTGATGAATGCAAAAGAACTTTCAACAAAATTTGGTGTTTTATTTAAGGTACATTTGACTTGAAATTAACATCTATGTATGTTTCTGACATTCCTGAAAAGACATACTTATAGCTTTTTTTAAGAGCAGTTTTTGACTAAAATCCAAATGCTTCTAGGACTTTTAAAGCTGATATATATAAGTTTTTCTAAAGGGAAATTCAATTACTATTCACAGTTTCACTCTTTTCATCTGTTAAAGCAACTTACAATTTTTTAAAGATAAAGGAAAATTATGCAACACATTAAAAAGACAATAATTCCCACACACCATTATAGTGACATGCTGCTAATTGTTTTCCAACAGATGTCATACAGGAGCCGGCATGTCAGCAAGTAAGTACTGCCTAGCTTTTACTGGGTTCTATAATGGTCAAAGGCAAAAGAATGAAATATTAGAGAATGTGTATGTGGGGGAGGTGGTACAAGGGTCTGATGCCTGGATGGAAAAACATTATACTAATACACAATATATTAGTTGTTTATATCAGTATAAGGTTATTGAGGTGTAAGGTTAAGGTGATGAGCTGTTTTGTGCACAGGAATAAATAACATTTTAAGATTACCGGCCGCTTAACCTAATCAAATCTTCAGCACTCATGTGCAAGCTTAACATAGTATTGTATATTGTCAGTGTTGTGCTGCAGCCTGCTATTTAGTTATCTTTATGTACTGCTCACTATAAATGAAAC
Source organism: Molpadia intermedia (assembly GCA_027574765.1). Classification (NCBI taxonomy): domain Eukaryota; kingdom Metazoa; phylum Echinodermata; class Holothuroidea; order Molpadida; family Molpadiidae; genus Molpadia; species Molpadia intermedia. Next base: position 9,887 of record JAODAF010084235.1, on the reverse strand, counting down.
TATGCAATGCCTGATGCATGCTGCTTTATCTCCACTATATCTGAGAGTGTGTTGCTATATCAGGCCCTGTGCTAGTCAACTTGGTTTATTTATTAACAAGTGACATGAATTTCCTATAAATTGTAAACTACTATTTATATTGTCATATAAATCCCATGTGAAATGTTGGATATGTGAAAAATAGTGATTTGGAATATAAACAGCAACTTTTTTTTTTATCATGAATGGTCTTACTTTGTTTTCCACAACTTCATAGGCTATAATGTGAACAACATATTTTTACAGGCATACCCTGAACTTCAACATGTGTTTGAGAAGATGCTGTATCAGCTAAGAGAACAGGTAAATTATTTGGTGAATTCAGGAGGCGTTCAAGGCCGGTTTAATCTCACTCCCCTATTTCAGCGTGTATTAAAATGTCAAGCATTACAGTACTTGTATAAAATAATCTTGATAGCTCTTTGTATTGATGTTACTGATTTTCAAATTTGTGATCAAATTTTCATTATGTCGCATTATGTACACAAAAGCAATTTATGAAAAATAGCATGGGTGTAAATTGTAGATTCTAACAGTGTTCTGTTGGCATGTGCTACATGAGGTCACAAATTGTAATACTTTAATTGCAGACTCGGATACTCAATTCACAATTCACACTCCTGATTCAATGTTGACATGAAGGCACAGTAAGGGAGAGGGTAAAGTGGTAATTCACCAGTTCTAAAATATCTTTAGAAGAGAGCCTAACACCCACTTTTAGAGTCTTAGACACTACCCAAAGTATATCATTTCAGCATGTTATGTGTAACATACCAGAGTTAGTAATATTGTCAGGCATGGATATCGAAATTTAAAGAAGGGGGAGGGGGCGGTCTGAATGGCAAGGCGAAGCCTAGCCTAAAGTTGAATGAGGGGTGTTTTCCTGGAAAGAGTGCATAGCACCGGAGCAAGCGAAGCGCCCAAAAAGCCTTTGGAACATTAGCTTGAATGGGGGTATAGAAGCAAGGGGAGCAAAATGGATATATAACTGGTAACACGGGTTAAATGCGTGCCAATTGTTTTTTATTTATTTGCGTGAAAGGATAATACAGAAGTTGCAAACAGAAAGGTTACTTATAATGAGAAGAGCAAAGTGCGTGCGAAGCAAGAACATTTTTCGGCATAATTGCATGAATGGAGTATATAGGACCCAAAGCAAGAGTGATTTACATCAGACAAAGAAAAGTGCGCACGAAGCGAAACCCACAAAAACGTTTGATATATTAGTTCAAATAGGGTATTTAAAAACATGGGCAGTAAAACAAAATGGATATACAGAAGGCAACGCAACTTGTGAAACAACAGCATGCGAAGCATACAACAATGTTGGCATATGTTTATGTGAAAGGATTATACGGAAGGTGAGACAAAGGGGAGACATAGAGAGTGGAGAGCAAAGTGCATGCGAAGCACACAAACAATTTTCAGCATAAATATCAGGGCCCCCTGGTTGGTCAGATAAGAATAAAACCCACGCGTTGGCAGTTTTTAGGGGCCACTACATATGGCATAGCCTAGGGGGCCCCTTATCACCTTAATCCGCCACTGCGTATAGCCGCATAGTCCTTTTAGCCCTTGACGTTCTTATTGCTATGCACCAACCTATTCCTGGATATCAGCATGAATGGCTGCAAGGGCTTATCATTTCTCCTCCATGAATACTTCTGGTTATGTCCTTCTACTCTGGACTCTGGACCAACGTTGGAAGACGTCATAATTGCGTGAATGAAGAATATAGAACCCAAAGAAAAAGAGATATCGCAGGCAATGGAAAGTGTGCATTTATTCATCAGTAAAAATCTCACAAATGAAAAGTTTATTCCTTCCTGTCTCTGTTCATTTTATGCGGGGTCGTTGATGTGCTGACTGCTCAATGACGTGCCGACTGATCTTCTCACCAGGGTTTTTGCCCCCCCTCTATATTTACGCCCCTGGATATATATCTAGTCTGAGAGCTCAAATACGGTGATGATCTGAGAGGTATCTGGGATCCTAAAATCATGCTCCAAAATATTGTTTTTTATCAAAATTAACAAAAAATAATTGTGTGGAAGGCCCGAAGCCCCAAGCAGGGGTCCGGAGACCCAGATCGAACATTCACAGTGAAGTAGACTCAAAAGTCAAGGCTCGCTAATTAAGAAAGCCTAGTGCCCATGGGTAATCAGGGATGGATTAACGCATAGGCTACCCAAAGCTGCAGCCTAGGAGTCCCGACTGATCAAGGGGCCCCGACTTATCCGGGGGCCCTGGTTAGTCAGAAAAAATAAAACCCACAAGTTTGCAGCATTTGGGGGCCACTACACATAGCATAGCCTAGGGCTCCTAATCACCTTAATCTGCCACTGCGTGTATAGTGCTGTTAGATCCTTTTAGCCCTTGACGTCCTCATTGTGGTGAAAGTGTAAACCGATGCATCAATCTATTCCCAGATATCAGCATGAATGGCTGCAAGGGCTTAGCATTTCTCCTCCATGAATGTTTCTGGTTATGTCCTTCTATACTCTGGACCAACGTTGCAAGACATCTGACAACAACACACTGAATGTACACGGCATTATACACGGGCTAACTTGCGACTACGCGAGCATAGCTGTCAATGCTTCGGTACACCGATAACGAATTGAGAGCATGCGGGTTGTTATAAAAGGGGGAGGGGGGACTGGAAAAGCCCACCCTTGGATCCGTGCCTGATTGTCATAAACATTAACCTTGAACCCTGACTTCGCACTATACTCTCCTGAAAACTAACATTTTGTTCCGATACTTTTTTCTGTTTTGTTACTAATTGAAACGAACTCCGAGAATACTTATTCTGTTGATAGTAAAAGCCTTGTTTTTTAAATAAAATTTTTAAACATATATCCACCTAAATACATACATTTCATTACATCTATATGATCTATTATATTCATTCATTTTTCCCCATTCAGTCCCCCGGTTGTTTAGAGGGTGAACAAGCTGGGGAAGTCCATGCTGATAATTTGGTATGTACAATATTTTCAAATATTAAAGTGAAAGAAGGATCTTTATTCTTTTAAATGAGTCAACATTAATTAATTCAACACATATTTACATGTTAAACCTGCCTTTGATACAGTAATGCAATGAATGGTAGTGTGCAAACAGCTGTGTCTGAAGTATAGTGCCACAACTAGTAGTGTGTGTTTGTACATGATACTGCATGAGTGCCAAAATTTCCTTAGATTTGTTAAATTTCCTTAAATTCCTATTGGAAACCCTGATGTCCAATTCTAATTGCTATGAGACTGCATGTGACTGGTTAGTACCATGTAAATAATGAGTTCTTGTACAATTTTCTTAGATTTTTCTTGAATTTTAATAAATTTTCTTGAATTTTAGAATTTCCCTAAAAAAATCATTAAAGCGCATGTTAAAGTAGTGCCACAACTGTTAGTGTGTATGGGTATCATGTTCACAGATGTGTCTGTTGTATACTGCCACAACTAGCAGTGTACTGGTGTGTAGGTTCAATGTTTATATACAGCTATGTTAAAGTAGTGCCACAACTGGTAGTGTGTATGAGCACCATGTAAGCTATATACAGCTATGTTGAAAGTAATGCCACAACTGGTAGTGTGTATGCATCATGTAAACAACTGTGTCTGAAGTATAGAGTGCCACAACTGGTAGTGAGTGTGGGTTCAGTGTTTGTACATACTGCAAGGTTAAAATAGTACCACAACTGGTAGTGCGTATCGGTACCATGTAGCCTATATATAGCTATGTTAAAGTAGTGCTACAACTAATAGTGTGTATGAGTATCATGTTCACAGATGTTTTTGATGCATAGTGCCACAACTGGTAGTGTGTGTAGGTTTAGTGTTCATATATATAGGGGCCTACAGCTATGTTAAAGTAGTGTCACAACTGGCCGGTAGTGTGTATGGGTACCATTTAGCCTATATACAGCTATGTTAAAGTAGTGCTACAACTAGTAGTGTGTATGGGTATCATGTTCACAGATGTGTCTGATGTATAGTGCCACAACTGACAGTGTGTGTAGGTTCAGTGTTTATACAGCTATGTTAAAGTAGTGTCACAACTGGTAGTGTGTATGGGTACCATGTACAGTAGGCTATAAACATCTATGTTAGTACGTAGTACCACAACTGATAGTGTGTATGGGTATCATGTACACCGCTATGTCTGAAGTATTAAGTGCCACAAGTGGCAGTGTGTGTGAGTTCAGTGCTTGTACATACAGCTATGTTAAAGTAGTACCACAACTGGTAGTGTGTATGGGTACCATGTAGGCTATACAGCTATGTTATTAAGTAGTACCACAACTAGTAGTGTGTATGAGTATCGTGTACACCGCTGTGTCTGAAGTATTAAGTGCCACAACTAGTAGTGTGTATAGGTACCATGTAGGCTATACAGCTTTGTTATTAAGTAGTACCACAACTGGTAGTGTGTATGGGTACTATGTACACCGATGTGTCTGAAGTAATAAGTGCCACAACTGGTAGTGTGTATGGGTACCATGTAGGCTATACAGCTATGTAGTACCACAACTGGTAGTGTGTATGAGTATCATGTACACCGCTGTGTCTGAAGTATTAAGTGCCACAAGTGGCAGTGTGTGTGGGTTCACTGTTTGAACATAGAGCTACGTTAAAGTAGTACCACAACTGGCAGTGTGTATGGGTACTATGTAGCCTATATATCCAACTGTGTTAAAAGTAGCCAGTGCTGCAACTAGTAGTATGTATGGTATGTTCATAGATGTGTCTGATGTATAGTGCCACAACTGACAGTGTGTGTAGGTTCAGTGTTTATATAGACAGCTATGTTAAGTAGTGTCACAACTGGTAGTGTGGTATGAAAACTATGTACAGTAGGCTATAGACAGCTATGTTAGTAAGTAGTACTATACAACTGGTAGTATGTATGGGTATCATGTACACCGCTATGTCTGAAGTATTAAGTGCCACAAGTGGCAGTGTGTGTGAGTTCAGTGCTTGTACATACATCTATGTTTAAGTAGTGCCACAACTGGTAGTGTATATGGGTATCATGTTCACAGATGTGTATGATGTATAGTGCCACAATTGCAACGCTGTCATTGTGTGTTCATACAGCAGTGTTTGTACATATGGCATTGATGTTAAAGTAGTTCCACAAAGTGTAGTGCGTATGGGTGCCATGTAGCCTATCTACAGCTATGTTAAAGTAGTACCACAATTGGTAGTGTGTATGGGTATCATGTGCACAGATGAGCCTGATGTATTTAGTGCCACAACTGGTAGTGTTTGTAGGTTTAATGTTTGTACATACAACTGTGTTCAAGCATGCGTGCAACAGCTGTTAGTGTATTTAGGTACTATGTATAGGCTATAAACAACTTTAGTGGTGCCCCTAACTGGAAATTTGTGGGTTACATACAGCTAATGCCTATAATAAAATACCACTGTGTACCGTACCATGTCCACACAACTATGTTGAAGGAGTGCCACAACTGGTACTTTGTCTAGTTATATGTACATGCAGCTATGTTAAGGTAGTGCCACAACTAGTGTGTGTGTACAGGTACTATGTACACATCTGTTATTGAAGTATATTTGAAGTAGTGTCACAACTGTTAGTTTGAGTGGGTACCACGTACAAAGAATTGTTTCAAACGTACTGTAGCAAATAGCAAAATTGAAAGAACAGACATTTTCAAAATATACAGGTATCCATTGGAAATAGACCAACCTTCATTTCTAGATCGGTGTGGTTTGAGTTGAGTTTTGTTGTCTAATGATGACCACCAGTTTTCCTAATGACCACCAATTTTTTTGCAAAATACAATGTCATAATTTTTTTCCATTCTGATCTCTTTACAGTCCACCGGTTGTGTGGAGGGTGACCAAGCTGGTGAAGTGCATGCTGATAATTTGGTATGTGAAATATTTCAAGTTTCACAACTGAAAGAAGGATCAGTGGTGCCTCAAGTGTCAATTGAATTAATAACTTTTTTCAAAATTCATATACCACTTCTATTGTACATCAATTTACAATTCAAATATTGTACCACCTAAAATTATGCTGCAATGTATATACAACTATGATATCCCCACAATTGGTAGTATGTGTAGGTCCATTTACAAACAACTATGACGTATTACCACAACAAGTAGTGTGTGATGTGTGGTACTATACATACAGCTTTTAACCCTTTATGTACCGGCACCGAAAACTGGACTAACTGCAACTCGGGGAATGGCTAATGGTGTGGCCCCCTTGAGCATTTGTATTCGGCTGGCCACCTGTCAACATTCCCCAAATCCTTGTCATTCTGATGCTTGAAATTGTGCAGTGACGCAGTGACGAGATCCACGTGCAACTGTGAAGATGTATATTCCCCTATATGTATTAAAACGATACACTGAGTACATAGAGGGTTCAATTAAGTAGTACCACTGGTACAAATGGGTACCATATCCATTCAGCTATGTTCAAAGAAGTGCGGCAATTGGTAGTATATGAGTACTATGTAAAATAGAAAATGTGTTCATTTAGTGCATCCTCTAGATAAGACAACGACTACTCTGTGAATATCCATTCATAAGAACGGTTTAGACTTACTTGTTCCCATGAAATGCCCTATACCTTTCTGGGGGTACACATTACCATACATGATACACTATCCTATATATATATATATATTCCAAACCTATGCACGGGGAATGCGCTGATATTTTAACACATTTGGTGCTGTTTCTGATCAATTTCCACTTTCCTTGTAAAAAACGAAGAAAAATTACTAATACCTCTTTCATTTTTGGCTTTTGTCTACACAACAGCAAGGGGGGAGATGGCCCCTGCAAGCGGTAGGCATATATAATGCCTTCCAAAGTGTAGTGGCGAAAGAGGGTGTCTGCCCTCACCCTTGAGAGTGGGGGAGATCGTCCCCACTGCCACCCCTTTTCCTAAACCTATGGTGTGGGGTGTGGGGTATACTTGTAGAAACATATGAAATGTTTGGAATTAGAGTGGAGACAGATTTGATATTTGAGCAGTGAGTTTAGGTAAAGCTGGAGACATGAGTATAAATGTATGGTCATAGCAGTGTACTTGGTACCAGTAGCTGTATTTAGACATACAAAAATAAGAATGTACCTCAATGGTCATGTTGTGATTCTCAACCATCTGATCTGCCTTTATTTTGTAGACCATGCATGTTAGTACCAATCTTCAATTCTTGATGGCCAGTTGCCTTTCTATTAATAGATGCTTTCCTTTCAAAATACAAGTTCATGATTTTTTTCCATTCTGATATCTTTACAGTCCATGAGTTCTTTAGAGGGTGACGATGCTGGTGACGAAGTGCATGCTGCTAATAAGGTATGCAAACAAAATCCTGAAGCTTTAGTAATTCACACGAGGAGACATGCAGTGACAGACCTGCCAACTAGTACGATTTTGCCATATTTAATACGGGAAAATGTTGAGAATACGATAATACGTTTTTTTCTTTCTTCTGGTTTTGTTGCTACTAGCCTAGTTAGTATAGACCTAACGTAAGTGTAGGCTAGTACTATGTAGTAGCCTAACAAAGTAACAGTATACCTAGGCCTAGAAAAGTTGTGGAATGGAATTTAGCAAGTGAAAATTATTACAATCGTAATTGCCAGTTTTTTATATGTAATCATGTTTGAGTGATTAACAGTCGAGAATGTTACTTTAAGCTAATTTTGAAAAAATACAGTTTTGTGTGGAAAATACAGTTTTTAGGTGTGGAAAATACAGATCTGTTTTTTGAAAGTTGGCAGGTCTGCAGTGAGTCAAACGTGCATAGTGTTGCTAGGGGCAATGTCAAAGAGGTAAGATGGGTCTTCTGTTTACCATAGAGGTAATGTAAAAATGCCACAAATGCTTACCAACTGCCTAACACTATTATGCACTGTCCACTACTGAGTATATTGGTACCATTTACCAACATATCCATTTGAAGCCGAGTTAACGTTCCACAGACATCCATTAGTGATCACACTTTTGTAAACAGACCTATCATGAAGAGTTGTATTGTCAAGGTTGGAGTGAGAGTAACATGGATTACACTTACTCTCTACTGATGTCTTGCAACTTCTCTTTACAGTCACCAAGAGTTCATTGGGTAATCAAGCTCAACATGTTGCATTTTACTATTATGTAACTCAACACACAAGCAATGTACTTAAAGTAGGCCCACAACTGTTACTGTGAAGGATTTAAAGCTTTTCTTTTCAGGTTCCACTCACTCTGCTTACAAGAAATGGTTCTCTAAGTAGCTCAAAGCATGTCCGAAATTATCCACACTAATTGAACCAAAGTAATATTTTCATGTTTTGCACTGGAATACCAGAAAAGCAAAAGAACCCCGCTCAGAACTAATGTCTTGTTTAGTTACTTTGTTTATCCATGTAAGATTTCGATATCATACCAAGGAGTATAAATTTCACTTTTGGTGCAACCTCTCTTTTAAAATGGCCTTTTGTAGACTGCAAATTTTGTGTTAACATTCACTAGTTGTCCTTCATATAATTCACAACTGTTGGTCATCTGGCTGATTTTTGGGTAGTCAACCATGTTTCCCAAGATATAGTCCCCCTTTCATCCAGCCTCGATTAGTGGATCATACATTTTGCTATGTCTTCTCTCCATGACCATGATGGCAATGGAACCCTGTTGGCTTATAGTACAGAACACTCTGGTAGTTAGTTGCGCTTTGCAAACGGGGGTATGGGGAGTGGCTTCCGGGCCCTACCCCTCCCCCCCTTTTTCGTCACTACTTAGTAAACTTAAAACGAACAGTTTTCATTTTTCGAACAGTCAAATTTTGTGAGACAATTCCTAAGCTGCACTACCATTGTAGTCAGGAGTGAACAAGTTATAAACAACCTATAACAACCCGTGTGCTCTCAAGTTAGCCCATGTGTGTGTATATTGCCGTGTACGTTCTGTGTGTTGTTGTCAGACATCTTCCAACGTTGGTCCAGTAGTATAGATGGACATAACAGGAGAAATGCTAAGCCCTTGCAGCCATTCATGCTGATATTCGGGAATAGGTTGATGCATCGACCTCACCACAATAAGAACATCGAGGGGCTAACAAAGCACTACACAGTGGCGGATTAAGGTGATAACGGCCCCTAGGCTACGCTATGTGTAGTGCCCTACCCCCCCCCCCCCACACCGCTGCCAATGCGTGGGTTTGATTTGTTTCTGACCAACCAGGGCCCCCTAATAAGTTTGGGCCCCTTGATCAGTCGGGACTCCTAGGCTGCAACCTATGGTAGCCTATGCGTTAATCCATCCCTGACTACCCATGGGCACTAGGCGTTCTTAGCAAGCCTTGACTTTTGAATCTGCTTGACTGGAAATGTTCTGGGTGAGGGTCTCCGGACCCCCGCTTGGGGCTTCGAGTTATTTTCTGTTGAGTTTTATCAAAAACAATATTTTGGGGCATGAATTTAGGGTCCCAGATCATTATATTTGAGTCCTAAGACCAGATACATATCCAGGGATGGGGTCGGGGGGGGGGGAGGGAGAGGTGAAAAAACCTTCGTGAGAAGGTCAGTCGGCACAACTGCCCAAGAAAAGGAACAGAGAGGGGAAGAAGGACTAAACTTTTCGTTTGTGAGACTTATTTATGAATAAATGCACACTTTCCTTTGCCTGCAGTATATCTCTTTTGCTTTGGGTTCTATATTCTTCATTCACGCAATTATGCCGAAAATGTTCTACTGTTTACTCCTTTCACATAAACGTATGCTTCGTGTGCCGTCATTTCACAGGTTGCTTGCATGTATATCCATTTTGTTTAACTCCACATGCTCTAGCTACGCCCCTGTACACATCTA
>JAODAF010084234.1:0-18006 GCA_027574765.1 Molpadia intermedia | reverse complement strand
CACCATCACTCGAACTAATCTACACGTGACGTTAACCCTTCATGAGCACAACACTGACCGTCGACCGGAATCTACAAATAGCATTACCCAACATTACCCAACAGGGTAAAGACTGTTAATGACGTCAATCGCGGGACACTCCCTGTCGGTCTTTTAGAAAACAGTTTCACGGAAACCTCGAAACTATGAGTAGCTACCTGGAACTCGGCCAAACCAGGGAGGAATGCTATTGTGAGTGTTATCAGGTGGTCAAGAACCCACGGATGCCCCGTCGGGCCATGCCGTTATCCAGTTTTCGACCGACTGCCGATTCGGTTTTACGCCATCTATATATACTGTTCCGTACATGAAGGGTTAATTAATTAGAAATATCGACGTTTTGAACGTAACAACGTCGTTCCGTAAAATGTGAAATTGAAACCTAGTAAAGATGTCGATGGTTGTATCACTGCTATAAATTATTATATTCGGAAGCGCTCGGAAACTCGCAAACCAAACGTAAGATGACGTCGGTATAGTAGTTTTGCGATAACCATGTCACTTGGATAATATCTGAGCATAACGGTTGATAAACTGACATTCATCATACACATTTGCCGGTATATATAGTTAGGTATGATTCAAATAATACTATATCTTTGGTTTTGATTAAGTTGACACTGCATAGGTCAGGTAAACAGTTTCGATACAGATGTTTGGTCAAAGCGCCCGCCATATGTGACGGAGTAAACAAGACATACAAGTTTCAATTGTCTGATGCAGCCAGCTTTAGATTTATGTGTGGAGTCAAAGGAAACTTGTAGGACAATTAGCTTTCATAATTTGATAATTTTAATAATGTGAATTCCACCTCTCTTGGGTGTGGGATCAATTTGAGTCTTCCCTAACTCAAGCTACATGTCTGTACCTTCTGGTTGCAACCTTGAAACAAGACGAATACTGGAAGCCGTCAATTGAAATTTTGTAAGAATTGAAAGGATGGCATGTTTACGAACGAACATGAAACATATGAGTTGATATGTAATGACCGCCTTCTACTCGTCTGATGTGCAGGTTTATATAATTTTGAATAGAAGACATTATGTCATTCTGTAACGTTATATAGGCATATGTTGATAGTATTCGTGGCTGTTTATTGCTTGGCGTTTTGAAACTTCTTTAACTCTCCTGTATAGAAGAAGATCTGCCTTTAACGCTTCCGCAACCCTAGGGTCTGCTTTCAGTTCCGCCAAAAGTTGTGCCTTTGTCTCTTTGCTCATATTTGTATTGCTTCCTTTGTGCACGCTTGAACAGATATTATTCATTGGAATAAAATACAAATCTTGCATAGTTTGGATCAAGGTATGTGGTTTTTCCAACGTGCCTACTGCAGCAAACCAGTACTCCATATTATCCGATACATACTGGACTAGCTGGTCGGTTTGTTCTGGTGTTAACTGGTGTTCCATGAAAGCCTTCAGCTTCATCCAACATGGATATTTATTATTCTTAACAATACCACGTGGTGCTCGAATCATATTTGTGAAATCGAAGTAATTTTCTAATTCTTCTTTACATGAATGAGGATGAGCTACTAATTGTCGAAATAAAGGGCTACCTTCTAATAGAGCCCAATCTACAATCGACAAATCATTTGTTTTCAAAGAACAATAGAAGCTACTTTCGTCGTCTGTATATTCTTGACAAAACAGATAGCTAGAAATGACTCGTTCATATGGATCTCGCATCAACAACACATAAGAACATGGCCGGTTTCTTAGGTGATCACAAGATCCAAATGCAAATTCTCCTGAAATTACCATTTGGTGCTCTTCGCCCTCGCCATTCAATTCATCATGTGCATTGTGCAAGTTTTGCTCTGTGATAAATCTCATTGTATTATCAAAGGATTTCATGACAGTTGCTAGTTGGTTTAAGCAGGTATTCATGGTTGTCCCTCCAGACCTTGCAACATGTACATATACAATATTACTCTTCCTGTAAATAAGTTCATCATCTTTATTCATGACGTCTATGTATGTAAAAAAGTTCGGTAGGAATCGCTTAGGCTCAATGTCCCATGGCAAGGCTTCGCGCCAATGCACATCTGGATTTGTTTGCGGTTTACCTGGCCCTTTCATAACACGCATGAGAGCTGCGTAAGTCGTCTCTTCCTCACCAATAACATAGCCCGACCTGTTGAAGAAAGACAGGAGATCCGAGTCATTATTCGATTTAAGAAGCCAAAGTTCCATTTGTTACCAGGTCCGGGAAGATACCTGCCACAATGATGTACGAGATCTCCACGGGTAATCGAAGCAACGAATAATGAATGGACCGCACTATTTTCGCGATATTTGAAAGAAGATCATCAGCCAAAGACAAGCTTTTCGTAATTTATTAAATAACAAAAATCAATCGAAGGTAAGAAAACACAATTTATCGTCAATCGTTTATCACAACTATTAAGATATCCGTTGGCTGGTATATGACCGGCGAAGCACGATAATAAATGAGTACTCTATTAACGACGGTGCGACGATGCGATAACGACCTTTTTTGATTTTTTCGTTTGACCAACCTGTTACATTTTAAACATTACAAAAAGACAAACTTATATTACATATTAGAAAGAGATCTTTCAAGCTCGTCTGCCTGTTTCATCAAGCCCAATCATAGCCTCATAATATCTTATAATTTGCTAACAGATTAAACATTAACATAACTCACTATCCTAATCCTCTTCAGTGACTGATGAAGTTGCGCTGATGCATGCCAAGAGGCATTCCTTGGGGACGAGTAGAGGGAAGCATTAGATATATCGCTAAAGGGAAAGGACACGCCCTCCTCATCCTAAGAGTGACACCTAGAAGGACGGTAGAGGTTGTTATATACTCAGTCGGAGTATTTTTGCAAGTTGCCTGCGATTGCAAAATATTGTCATCATGCAAACGACCTGCCGTCTGCCGAAGAGTAAGGAAAAGAAGAATGCTCCAAAGTTTCTGGAAGGATGTTTATATGGAGGGTGGTTATAATCTCAGTAAGTTTATCCACCTCTACCTGTAAATGTAGCCAGCTTTAAGTTATATTATTGTTGTCTTGCATATTGAGTTATGACGTAGTTGAAAATCACCAAGCCAATTTTCCAGTTTGATTTTAGATGACCATTATCGAACTTGTGTCTATAGGCATGATCGTTGAGTGATCAGTCAGGGCAGGCTATGATATCGGCTAAGCAGGGATCGACTATTGTTCTTCAGACCAATGTGCTTAAATAACCAGAATCTTTATATGACCATCATTCATGATCGGCGCCAGGCGAGCAGCCACGCAGGAAGTGTTTTTTGCCAAACTTGCCTCCACTAACAGCCTGACCTTTAAATGGACCACATGCGAGGAGCACGAAGAGAGTAGTTGGCTGTCGGGATACGAAAGTTGGACGTCGGAAAGAAAAGCACTAGCCAGAGTAGTTGATTATCATATTTTATTTTCTATCTTGGATTGTTCTTATTTAACCTCGTGTTTTCATCCATCCGATTAGAACATTACTGTACATGCTCCACCCAATGATACACCGGTACATTGGAAACCCATGTATAACAAGAGTCCAAGGGCACTGTGGTTCCTTGCTAAGAAGAATAATACAATTAAAAAAAAATTGGGCACAATATGTTTGAGCCCACATGTACTCACTATAATCCAACAACAACATACCAAGTTTGCTTACAATCTGACCAAAAAATTTGGGTCCTAATAAATATTTGGCACACATGTACCCACTATCACCCGGCAAATATTTCACAACGTGTCCTAAAATATCAACAGCGTCGGACCTTTGCTGAAGAAAATGTCGCAAAATCAACATTTGGCCCACCATAACTTGAGAATTTAAGCGGGAGTATTTCTATGTAGCTCAGAGAGCTCTATCATATAGCAGAATCTTGACCTTTGAAATTGATCTCTGATAACTTCGCACACGAAGGTCGCACAGGGGTGGACCAATTGACATTCACCAGAGGTCAATCCTCTATTCTCTCAAAATAAGCATATTTTTCTGATTTCACTTTTGACCTTTTGACCTTGGGGTCAGTTGTATTTTGACATGCTGATCCAAAAAGCAACACTATGAATCTGTACGATTATCCTAACTGTGCTTTTTGGGGGGCCTCTGACAACTTCGCACACAAAGGTCGCACAGGGGTCAACCAATTGACATTTTTGATCAGAAGGTACATTTGAGATCCGAATATGGCGTAAAAAAATCAATATCCCAAAAGGTCACCGGAGGTCGACTATTGGATTACAATAGCATAACTCCCAACCCATACGGACATTTCGTTATCAAGCTATTGCCAAAAGACTAGTTTTTGACCACTAATTGACCTTTGCTGACCTTGATCACATGATCGTTATGTTGCAAAATCGTCCCCTACCCCATTATTGCATTTTTAATAATTCTGGTTTCTTGACCATAACTGACCTTCGGTGACCTTTCAGGCACCATAAACAACAGGGCACATCTACTAACTATGGCGGATCTGTATACCAAATATGACTTCAATGTGACTTTCCCTTGTTGAGTATACCCAAGCAAGTGACACAGACACTCATACACACACACATACGCACCCCAACCTGACTGCATAGGTTCCTTTTGCATTTTGCCTTTTTTTATGGCAATGAATCACAAAATATTTTGTGGCTTTCTGGTTACTACTGTACATGTAGATACCATATACCAAATTTTAAGCAAGTATTATTACTCCTCCAAAAACATTTTTTTTATTTAATGTTTAGGATATCTGCATCAAGAACAGTAGGGAACATATACTGTCAATTACAAACTTATAGAGCAATGATCACATACGCTCAATATTCTAGTTTTGAGATACCTAGATCATATGCATGCTGTTCATGAACAAACACGGATAATTCACTGATTAGATCCCAGGAACGTAACCATAGTGGTGTGCATAAAATATTAATAAATAGGATTTCAAAACACTGAATACAAAGTTCTTGTAGAATTGATAAAGAATTACGTCTTGTATTTACTATTAAATATGCCTGGTAAAACCATGCACAATGTAATGATTAACTATGTAACCATTGAATAGCCACAATATATTTTGACATGAGTCAATTATCTATTATTTAATATGTTTGATGCCAGGTAAGCTTTCCAACAGCATATGCAGAGGTTTTTAGAGACCCTCTGAAATACATAGCACGTATTAATTACTCTGTATTTACAGCACTATTAATTGCGGCTGTACAAAGCCTGGATTGTTTAGTGTCTAAGTATCATACCTGCCAGGCATGCTTCTGATGAGGTCATCACAACATCTTCTACATCAGATGAAGATGGATCAGCTTGAGCTACAGGACTAGTTTCCTAAAAAAAAAGGTGTAACCCGAGAATTTAGAGGTTTATCCACAAAGGCTGAGAGAAAATGATATTTTACCAGTCAAACCAGACACATGTTTGACTTCTGATACCTATTTACTGATTTCATTAATTGCTAAGTCCACAAAATTGATGAGCCATATTCTTAGATATTATGACTTATGTGGTCTACATATAATATGTATACCATTAGTAAATAGTTGTGGGTTGAGTTGCATATTGTGTCAAACACCTGGCATTAAAATTTAACGATCCGAATTTAAGTGAAGATCTAATAAAGGTAACATGTGTTATTAGTAACATGTGTGTGATGAATCAGACCTAAAGAAGACAGGGGTCACATCTCATATGAATAAGTATGGGAGAGTCCACAGGGGTGAAAAGTGAAATTGCTCTAAAGAAAATGAAATCACTTATTATTGCTTTATTTCTATAAAATATGAAGCTCAATGGACAGAGATTTATCAATATTAACATGTTTTAAAATAATTTATAGCAAGCCCTGCCAACATGGAAATTCATATTCATGAGCTTAAAATAGATTTTTTTTTATTACACCTGCATGTAACACTACAATTCACAATATCAACTGATAAAGCTCAAAGGACACAGATTTCTAACTAACTGTAGCTAACATAAACTTAATTGAGTTTCTTTTACAAACCTTTTAATGTTGCTGATACTCTTGCAGTCACATACTCACAGTGCCAGTCACATTAATAATGACAGCATGTATTCAAAATAGTATACATTAGTGTGTTTTGGTATATAGACATACATGTACATAATCATGTGTAATAAGATGTCAATTATGAGGAACAGGGAACCCACAACATGCACCAAAAAGTTTAGCCTGCAAAACGTTTTTAATACGCAGTATTCTTGTCCCATCCCTAAGTGTCAGTTATTTTGATAAATATAGCAATCATTTCCAAATCAATAGAGACAAGTACGTGTCTTGCTGCATGCATATGGGCCCAAATAGTCATGTGTGATAAAGAATGACAGGGAACCCATAGCATGCACCCCAAATGTTTACCTGTCAAACTTTTTCATACTCATTATTTCTACTGGTCAAAATGCAGCCCTGGATTATGTACTTGTGCCCATCCCTCCCCTTAATGACAATCCTGGATATGAGTCTAGCAGGCACCATGCATAACAAACCTTTTCTTTGTCATCCAGTGATTGTTTGTCTGTTTCAGCACCTCTCTCAGTGCCATCGATTCTTTGGTGTATTCTAGCTGTGACTGAGTTAGTTCCTGGTTTGCTGTATGAAGGAATTTCCTAGTCAGATCCAGCTTGCTAGTTAATTCCTCTTCCTAATAATAAAAACAGCAAGATATTTAATTGTATTTGTTATGCTCTTTTGTTTACTTCATTATTGACTGCAAGTAGAGCTGTGAGGTAACCATTTTGTGACAATACTCTATATTCACTAATGAAGTAACCTGTTATTTATAACATAGTACCGAGATATTACTAGGAGGTTGACAATTTTTATGAGATGTAACATGTTATTTGTTCTGATAATAATATATCTGGCAGCATCACTAACTAACGAGATGTGGTACATACAGTAAAATCATTATGCATATTTATACAAAGAAAAATACATCACTTTTATTATTGAGAACCAGCGGCGTGAGGCCTCCGCAAGGTTTTGGAAAATGTAATTTACAGCTCGTACATGTACTATTACCTCATATAACACCTATGCATATCCTATAATGTAATCAGGGAAGGGAAATATTTTTGTGAACTTTTAGCCATAATATATGTAACGAGGACTGCTCAGTAGCATTTGTTACAAGAAATTGAAAGAATTTTGCCCACATATTTTGGAGTCAGTTTGACATGCTGTTTCCAAAAGACAACACAACAAATCTGTACGACCATCATAACTGTGCTTTATTAAGAATAATAACAAATTCCTCCAAAAACTTTGACCTCTGGAAACTTTGCACACGAAGGTCACACATTTTTGTTTGGGACATACCTTTGAGATCTGAATATCAAAAAATAAAAAAAACTCATATCAAAATGTTCAAAAACCGTTATGTTTAGAAACATTCCCTACCGCATTCACAACTTGTCCCGAAATATCAACAATGTTAGACCTTGTCACTGGGAGTGATTGCATTTTTAATATTTCAGGTTTCTTGACCATAACCGACCTTTGGTGACTTTGCAGGCGCCAAAAACAATAGGGTTCTTTTACTCACTACTCTGCATGTACACTAAGTAGGACAAACTTCAAATGTTCCTTTGTTGAGTTAACGCATACCAAAGACAGGAGTCACATAAACACACTCACACATGCCAAGTTGAATGCATAGGTTTCTTTTGCTAAAGGAAGAAATAAAAAATCAATAATATGTTTCATGTTGTAAGCAATCTATATTATGTGCTGATGACAATATAGCTGATACCTGGTATGATAACTAATTAACGAGATTTACTATTGAAAACAATCAAGGCATTTATTTATAAAAGCCAATCCCATTTAAGACATCCACCCAATAGGGATATTGATATCAACTTAACATAGAATTCTGGAAATCTCGTGCAAACACACATGTCAAATCAACTTCATAGATTTCAAAGTATACATAGATTAATTACATAAAACCTATCCAACAATGAGCCATATTTTCTTCTGCAGCTGATTAAACGAATGCCATGCACACCTTAAGCTACAGTATCTTGAAATTAACACAGTGGCATGATCAAATAGGGATAAAACACTTTAATCGATCAACTTGACTAAAAAAGTGAAAGCCCAGTTCTTAATGAAAGCAATATACATGAGAGTAATACTTTGCTTTCTGTGGATTGAATCAGTATCCATGAAATTATTTACTGTTTGACCCAAAATATGGAGCAATATAGTAACATCACTCATAGTAACCATTGTAAGAATATACAGACACACTTACCTGAACTAACAGTGTTTGTTTCTCATTCTCTGTTTCCTGTAGCCTATGAGCGAGTTCTTTTAATCTATCTGTGAGACTTTGTCTCTCATTATCTGATGTCTGTAGTCTATCAGTGAGCTCCTGTATTCTATCAGTGAGTTGTTGTCTATTGGTCTCTGTGGTCTGTAGTGTGTCATTGAGCTGCTGTTTTTCTTTTTCTGTTGTCTGTAGTCTATCAGTGAGCTGTTGTTTCTCTTGCTCTATTTTTTGCAGCTTGTCAGTGAGTTGTCTCTCGTTTGCTGATGCATGTAGTCTATTAACATCCTTCTCCAATTTATGACTTTGATCTGTATGTAAGTATAACATAACTTGTTAGACTCCATGTAAATTACCAACTTTGTAAACCAGGGTTGGCAGTTTTTGCCAAAGGTGGTAAAAAAACACATATTATAAACAGGTGTTGGTTTTTGCCACAAAATCTGGCAAAAATGGCAACGACAATTTTTTTTCGAAATTTGTGAAAACAGGTATAGTGTCAGCAATGTATAGGGTCACTGTATCAGAGTAATGGTTTCGTAAATAATATGTAATATCCTTTAATGGAACAAGTGAGCCAAATGGCGCACCCTATGACGAGCAGAATGCACACACGTCTATGGCAAGCCAAATGCCCAATAATTCGATAAACGGCCAGGTTTTTCGAATTATTGGGCAAATGCTTGTTTATCACAACTTGCACAGATGAATCCGTTGTGAAATGTATTATAATTATAATGTGCATTGAAGACAATCCGATCACAGCCTACTTCCCTTTCCCTTTCATGTTAACCACATGTATGGCAAGCCAAATGCCCAATAATTCAATAAACCAGGTTATCGATTGATAAACCTGGTTTATTGATTGATAAACATGGTTTATCGGTTGGGCATTTTGGCTTGCCATACACGTCTTCACAATTGTGCAGACTTTGATCAATGGGATGAGGAGCCTATGGATGCCTCGACATGCCATGCTATTTTCCAGTATCCAGCCGACCGTCAATCCGGTTTTACGCCCTCGATACTGCTACAATGAAGGGTTAAAGAAACCAAGGTATTTGCCAGTTTTGGACAGTTTCAACCCTGAAACGAACAGATAGCAATATTATTTTTTACTCTATACCATTAAGCCCTACAAGTATATTAATAGATACATGATAGCCGAAGAAACTGCGGGTGAATGTGAATTTATATGAAGTCTCATTATCAAACAAATGACGCACGTCCAGCTGGTTGCCAAAGTGACTGTCAAGATTTTTGTAATCACATACCTAGGCGTATTAGCCCATGCTATTCAAGTCAAGGCAAGTTATGTATTTCAATAGTCCATGACATTGTCAACAAATGTTCAGATACCGGTATCAAATCATTCACTAAATTAAATCCTTTAAAATCTTAAAACCAATATTTATGCTAATAGTGTAGCCCGGCATATAGTCTAACTAAATTTCTCTGTTCGGAATGTAATTTTATCCGCGGAAATGAAAGTTTAAAATACTCCAATTTCTAACAAGTCGAAAATTAATCATATTTTATCTTTATTTTAGATTAGGAATGAGGTTCAGTTTCGGTTAAAATATTGCAAATCGTTGTGAAACATAACAATTAAATTTCGTTTACTTTCAGGCATCCCAATTTCGAAAATTTAAAAACACATGCTACAAAAAATGCTTCGATAACCATATTAAGAAGAACAAAATTTAATTATAATTTACCCCATGCATTAAAGAGACATCAGTTTGGGAATTTAGTTTATTACTTGATACCTTGAGGCAAATATAACTCTATAATTTTGAATGACTCTATCAATTAGACCTCATCTGCTCCTCTAATGACCTTCACTAATTAAGTTGTGATTGATTCCTTTTGCAAAACAATTTTAAATTGTGAGGAAACCAGGGCTTTAATACTTAATTTGAATAATAAAATGATAGAAAACAGTATTTGGCGCTATGTATTCCACGTATACAAATACCTAATAAAGGCATCGTCTGACTTAAAACCCTCCATGCATGATGTTTTCTTTTTTATTGGGGGCAAATCGCTGGGGAACGTCAGGATCCAACCTTCATTCCCCCACCCCTCTTCTTGCGCTACTGATCAAATATTAATCAAGAACCGAGTAAAATATGAAGGCTGATTCAACTGTACTCTACTTAAAGTATATAATAAACAGGTTTTAAGCACCGAAAACATCTATATCTCATACTATATTCTACACTATCTCCAACAATCATAAAGTCATTATTTAAGGCCCACACGCCAACTAAGTGTTGCTCTTTCCCTTTCTCCACTATCCCTTAATAGCGCACTTATCATCACGTAAAATTGATAGCATTCATTACGCAAACTTCCAAATATAAAACTAATCAATTATGCAATAATTGAATGCCTTCATTTTTCACCTCTAGTAGAAACTATAATCATGTTTCCCTTTCCGGTAGCCTCATGTTCTACGAGAATATAATATACATAATGCATGGATTGTCCTGTTGTCCTGTGAGAATTGTCTTTATTATCCAATCAAAACGAGGCGTAGCTGCATTTCCCCTCTGGAATTACCCTCTTCCCGTTTATCTAACCGGTTTTACTTTGAATTACCTCATAAAATTGACATTTACTCTTCGAAGAGTACAAATAAAAAAGTTAGTATTCAATGCTTACTGAATACAAACTGGAGATCAGTCACTGATCGATTAGTAAATGGCCAATTTCCCATCTGGAATAATTGAACATGTTTTTTACTTTGCAGTTGTAGTCACCTCATCAACGTTTAACTGAATACAAACGTTTGATATTCCTTTATCTTGGTTTCGAAGATTTTAATTTGGGTGACAATCCTGGAATGGGGTGGTTCCTACATATCTTACTGTACTATTTCTCCTATTGATATTTAAAGTTCCATACAGTATATTTGACAATTATAAAACCTCTGATGGAGCTGTTGTGCTACGGAGTCTTTGTAGATGATACTTGTCACTGTAAATCAAACAGGTCAAAAATCCTGAAATATATACTGGATTGTTGTTACCTCTCCCCTGTAATAATTGCCTGTATGAATGTCTCTGATCCTTCAATATATAAGAATCATTGACATTTACTTTAACAAACGCAGAATATGTGAGCAAGGTTCTCACATTTATGATCAAAACTAGACCTTCAAAATAAACATAAACTGCTCGGTTAAGTAATGAATTGTGCTCCATATTGTGAACCCGTAAACATTGCTACTAACCCTTACATTATACAAAAGAAAAACAATCAATCATTTAGGGGTCAAGTTCTCATTTCTATAAGACAAAACTCTCTACGAATGATAATTGGTTTGTAAGTCTCGAGGATCCATTGGACCAATGATGACCTAGAGTTTAACAAAGTGCATGGGAAGCCTTGAGTTATGTCAGGTTCTAGTTCCTTGCTGCAATGTGTCCCACCGGACGAATCTCAAACGGTAGAGACATCTGCACGTATAGCGACAGACCCAATATTCAAATCTTAAAACTATCGATAAAATCTGCAAATCTATATATATATTAATAACTGCGTGATCACTATACCGACAATGAGATATTCGACCCATGTACTGGCGCCTCGCCTTTATGAACAAGATATATATATATAAATATATGTAATAATATCCGCGTTTACTCCTTATATATATATATAAAGGATCAAATTCCTTTCATTGTCGTTGTCGATATAGTCATCATTCAGTCAATCATTATATATATATTAGATGTATATCAAAATCCAATCATGGATAGTAGACAATCAGAGTACGGAAATTTGTTTAGAGGTTCCTGTATCCTCTACTCCATTTTCTGATTGTCATTTTTGGAATTTTATATACATCTTATCTTATATATTTTGAAAGGCTTTTGAGGTTGAGAATCTGGAATGGTGAAACGCAGTTTTGACTCCACCGAGATTCGAACTCGGTACCTTCCACTATCGAGTGTGGACGCTCTACCAGATGAACCATGAAGCCAGATGGTAAATCCCCTGTTGGAAGTATCCAATGGAGTCTCTATTACAATCACCGTCTGGGAATGCATCTATTTATTAGAACAATATATATATATTATACATAATACAAATGTATAACAATGAATCCCATGAGAAGTAGGGGAATCCAGTCTTGATGACTTTTTCAACACTGTAGTTTTGTAGATTGAAAAGCAACTGTGCCTTCCCTAGAATCCAAATGTGATCATCGCAATTTGAAAATGACATTTGCTTAAAATAAATCAACCAAGTTTGCTCATAATGCTCATGGAAATATTCCTATCAAGTTCTCGTATTTTTAAATTTATATAACGTATTTTTCCACGAATTAAATTAATAATGATTTCAGCTGATTTCAAAGTTGGATTGTAATGCGTTTGTGATGTATTCTGGGAGGTAAAGGTACATATGTGTTTTTTTTTATATTTAGCTTGACCACATGAAAAGATCTATTGAAATTGAAGAACATTTATCATGACAATGTCTTCGACGCCTTTAGCTTGACATTTGACTCTCGTCGTTTTAGTCTTGGCGATGTTTTGTTTGTCTAAACTTAAGCTCAATCATCAAGTTACTTGAATGTTTCGAATTTAAAGTTTATTGTTGACCGCTGGCCCTAATTCATAAAGCTTTACAGTATATTCTTTACGCACGAGGCCTCTAGAAAATATAGCTAAATAAAGGTTTAATTTGAATTGAGTTTTAATTTTTTCCGCTGATCACATTTATGTATCATAAAGCACCACCCAGTGGTGTAAGGAGCGTATTATATAACATATTACTCTTATTGTATCTCTTTGTGCCAATGCCATCAGGTCAAATTCAAGTTATATTTATATTTTATCCTTAAAATGAGTGAAATCTCGGTCTGTTGATTTTTTTCTTGTTGAAGTATTTCCAGAGTGGTGCAGCGAGGTCACATCTGAAATCATTTAAGGTAGTCTTATATTAAGTAAAATCCTGTCTTCTTAACTCTTTTGGTTTATATTTGTTAGTTTATTGCACGGCATGATTATCGTAGATACTGCTTGCCTCATATAGCAGGCAATGTTTCTTAGACATGTATGGATTAAACTAATAATAACTATTTTAAAATACATATCATTAAACTGATTCAAATTATAGTATATCACCACGCAGGTATTCCATACGAGAAAATAAGTTGAAAATTATAATAATTATCGTAATTTGTGTAAGACATTGTGCAAAACAGGTTTTAACAGTAATTTCGAGCTTTCTTAAGTCGCCATATTGTTGTTCATTCTATGGAACGCCAAACATCAAACATTGAATAAACAATAGCCTATGTTACAATTTCGGCACAAAGGAAGCTACGTATCGATAGTGATTGCTTCTTTGGTATATCAGGCAATGGTACTTAACAACAGGACTGTATAGGGAAGAATGTGATGATGTCATTTAAACCGGCTTCAAAGTATTGGCTGGTGTGCAATCTCGCCCATCATTCTGATGACGAGTTTATCTCTATGAGAGTCAGAGCATCATGTAGCTAATGAACAACCTAATTAGAAAGAGAAACGTTCCTTCCTGTCATATTTCATAAATATACCATTATACCGTTATTTATATCAAATGTATGATATATGCCGTAGATTTATCATCATGCCAGATCTATCGTACGATGATTCTTCGATCATTTCCATATTACTACTACATGTTTTTTTGTAGTTTTAATTTTAGATGGACCAAGGTTTTAGTGAAATATTATATATTCACCAGTTCATAAATTCCGTCACAATGTGCCAGATTATAGAAATCCTTGGACGAGCTTCAAGTGCAGCAGCTGCATAATCCTTACTTACCGTAGGGACTAGAGCAAGGTTAACATTGTAATATGTAAACTATTTGGGTGGTAACTGACCAATTTAACTATTCCATCACGCCTCCACGATTTTCTGTGGCATGGCATATTGGTAGTTCAACGAATGAATTATGTTTCTGGCCACTGCGAAGATTAACCGACTGTTGTGTTAATGGTCATCATAATGCTGACTTGCCTATCACCTACAACACATGATTATCAACAGTTTGCAATTACGTTTGTTGAGTCAAAAAGTACATGACAGCACATTTAAAAAGACGTCGGTGCAAAGACAATGTGTTTTTATTTTATTAGTTACCAATTCTGGCTTCGTTTATATATCAACGTTACTATGAACGTTGAAATAAAGTTATGAACGTATCACGGATAAATGAAACAGCATCAAACTGTGGTTGATTTTAAATTAAAAGAAAGGCACGTCGAGTCAAATATTGTAATAGAGGCGGTCGGTTTAATTTATTTCGTGTATTTCTTCTAATATTCGGATTCTAACTTTACGCAATCAAATTAAATGAATTCGTTTACCATTAAAAATATTTCCACATAGGGACCAGGACAACTAGTACGGTACTTTTTCCAACATAATTCGTGTGAATGTAGTACTCCTTGATCGCCGGTTGGGGTAACATACATGGCTCATGTTTGGGGGAGGGGGCACGTGCCCCTCGTAGGGTGCACACTCTCATTTCTGCGACGAGTTGAAATTTTTCGCGTGTCTAATTATACATGATTGACAAAATTATTGTTCAGAGTCGATAGATATTATTTTCTAACATGAATGACGCATGTGCATTGCTCTAACAGCATGATATTTACTTTCAATATATTTAATTATTATATATAATTTCAATATGTATGTGGATACATTTTTCTTTTCAGTTTCTAATAATATTTCATTTTACTGTATTTTATCGAGGTATGTTGCTGGCATTATATGCTACATTATAAAATTATTCTTTATTTACTTTTCCGCTTAATAAAGCTTTTCTAGGCCTTTGTGGAAATGGATTAAATAACAATACTATTGGTATTGTTATTTAGATAACACACCTACTCATTCCTTTAACGAATCTTCCCTTTCGTCATTAGTGCTTGCAAGTAAAAGTACTTATAGAAGATATGTTCAGTTAAGGATTAGTCTACTACAACATTACAATTTAATGTTTAAATCACCGATACCTTTAATGTGCCTACACATCTGTGCTATCCTATCACCAACTACGTCGAGCAGCATTGACCAGTCCACTATATAGAAACGCTAAGGTTATACGTCTTGTTATCTAATATCTGATTATGTCCATCGAACAATATGTTAATGTGCACGAAGAATTCACTTGAGTGCATGCAGCAACACTCATTAGTGTTCAGTTTTTAAGTCTGCATCAATTGGTACTGTAAAGTATGACTTTAGTTGCAGTAACTTAAGTAATAATTTAAAATAACTCCGTGTATTAAAGAGCTGAGAGAATGCTGATAATATCGTCTACATAGTTATGAAATGTCCAAATGTCCAAGCTAATTTTAATGTTCATGTTCTCTGTTCTTTCTTTAGGAATGGAGAGATGTTTTGCTTGACCCGATTCAAGAGAATAATTTAAATGATACTAAAGTGAGTATGTTATTGCTTGCAAAACATGACTTTTATGCGGAACTAGAATCAAACTGGTAAAACTGTGAGCATTATAATGGACAGAAACACTTCTTCTTTTCAGTCATAATAATGCGTTTGAATTAATTTATTGGCTTAAACTCAAACATATATAGCAACCAGAAACAATATCTCGCAAACAGACATGTTCAGACCTTTGATCACAATTTTTTCAGATCGTTTATGTAAGTAAGCAAATACGTAAAGGGAGCAGTTGTCCGAGGTGTGTTATTTACAACTGGTTAAAAACAGCCGTGGGCATGCAACGTTGTTTATCGTGTGATCTCTATATTGGTCGTCATGCTCCAATTACTTGGTCGTCGTGCCCTACCGCATTTTGCCGTCAATCCCTCGATAACAATTATATATATAAACAGAACTTAGTAAATATATTTGGTCACTTAAGGACAGAGATAGGAAATCTGACATAAAATGGAAAATCCTAAAACATGCAAGGCAATACAATAACACAACTAGACGCTGTAATCTATGTATTACTGAGAAATTTCATTTGATTTTCAAGCCACAAGTATGTACTCTCAATAAGAGATCCGAGCTAATATCTTCTTGCAGACATTCAAGGAAGTTTTTGTTAAAACACAATCGAACTCCTATTGTTAAAAGAATATGCAAGTCACCTGATTAGTCCACCACAGCTGAGTGATTTTGTATAGTACGAGCAGTCTGGACACTGTTATTCCCCTTCAATAACGTATTACTGCGTTGGAGCTTAGTGTTCATCAAATATTATATGTAATATTGCCACCCACATTAAAAGCGTATTTAAGGAGAGGCATAAGCGTCGAACTGGCATGATGCATACCTTGGGTTACTTACCATGTAATTAGCTTTCTCACATTTATCCCATGTAGTGTCGTGGTGGTGGCTACGAATGCCCCTAATCGGTTATCCCCAGTAAAGAAGATTTTAGTTTCAGCGATAATGAAATTGTATCCTTGTCTCTCAGTCTTCATCGCAAAGTAATTTTATGTTTTTATGTTATTTCTTTATTTCCTGTCATGATGGCCCCTGAATAAATAAACTCTACTGATACAGAAACGTAGGAAAATAGTCGCCTGCCTTTTTGCGGGCCCTTGGATCCAACGAATGTGGGCTCGCACTAGCTTTTTTTTTTACTTACAATCTGTTACAGCCCTGTTAGACTCTCATGCTCTTACCCATCCCGTATCGATGGGTTCAGGCCTTATTAATTAATATTAAAAAGTATGTTAATGTGTTAATAAAAGTAGTAAAACAATCGGAGGTATGCATGAGAGGGGCTGAATTGATGTATATAGTATAATGAAGTAAGATCTTGGGAACCACCAGGTCCGTCCTCAAATGTTCAACATAACTCACCGCCCCATGTAGTAAATACCAAGAGTTGTTCAATGACATAGAAAAATCAAATTTTGTACATTTAATCGTCTATAAACTATGATTGGGAATATTTCACCGATTTTTTCCATGTTATTTTCTTTTTTAGTTGAAACAGAAACTTGCTAAAATAAAAGCGGCATTTGTTGTTGTTATGATGGGACACAATTTAAGTACAAGTGAGTACTATATTTTGATTTGACTAAACCTTTAAAGACACCTTTTTCTTCTGTGTAATTATTTTTCTCGTAAATTTCTTCTTAACGGTATTCGATATGTATGTATATATCTTCGTTTATAACGATGTATTTAGGTTACCATCGATGGGAAATAATGCAGTGGTTTCCGGAGTTAAATGACATAGGGAGTGTAGATTTTATTCTGCTATTTAATATATTATATGCTTTTCTTGCCAGGCAAACTTGACATCAGCACTGAAGATTCTGGTAAGACCTACATATACCCCACAAGGGATATAGTACTCATTTCGTAAATTTCTTCTTAACGGTATTCGATATGTATGTATATATCTTCGTTTATAACGATGTATTTAGGTTACTATCGATGGGAAATAATGCAGTGGTTTCGGGAGTTAAATGACATAGGGAGTGTATATTTTATTCTGCTATTTAATATATTATATGCTTTTCTTGACAGGCACACTTGACGTCAGCACTGAAGCTCCTGGTAAGATCTACATATACACCACAAGAGATATAGTACTCATTTCGTAAATTTCTTCTTAACGGTATTCGATATGTATGTATATATCTTCGTTTATAACGATGTA
>JAODAF010084123.1:0-11026 GCA_027574765.1 Molpadia intermedia | reverse complement strand
ACAGATTTTGACTACTCTTGGTGGATGGATTAGGTGCAGCTAAAGACTGATTAAATTTTGGTGACGATCCATAACGGACACAAATACACTGCATTCAGGGATATTTTCCAAAACACTAACATGGCCGACTATGACTCCAATGAGTTTTCATTTCAAAATCTGGTTTTATTTTTCTTGATTCAATTATTTTGATAAGTGTAGCGATGAGAATAACAAGATTACGCTAATAATGTGGGACTTAGATTTACTGCTACCTAAACCTTTTCCAAACATGCATCTTCAAGGTAAATCACCGCTACATGTCAATGAATAAACTCAATGTGTGCATCACTGAGATAAGTGTCTCTTTATATTATGTTCACCTTTGTCCCAGAGAATTTAAGTATGGTGATTGCTTGAAAGAAAATTGTAATTGTTGATATCATGGAAAGATGGCTGAATCTAACAATAACAGGAACATCTTCCAACATATCCAAAATAGTACTTCAAACCACTGTGTGGAACATGTTATTGTGATATAATGGGTTTCTGTTAAAAACACAGGTTTCTTTTTAGCGGAACGATTGATGCAGTACAACTCGCACTAAGTTCCTTTAAATGCCTCACACTTTTCACACAAAAATGCTAAATGTATGACTAACCTGTGTCAGGTCCTAGGGCAAACTTCCCATCTGAATTCCCTTGACTGATCTGGTAGAGGATGTTTCCATTAATGCCTGCATCAAGATCCTCAGCAGTTATATGGATGACAGGGTACCCTACCGGTTCATCTTCTGCCACGTGGGTAATGTCACGGGATGTGAAGATGGGGGCGTTATCATTCTTATCGACTACAACACAGACTACTGAAACCAACGTCCTATTCCGATCTGCTGGGTTTGTGGCCTGGTCCTCACCTTGAACGGTAAAATGGAACTCAGAAACCCTTTCTCTGTCGATAGATTGAGTGGTTGTCAGGACACCGCTGACGGGATCGATCATTAGCTGCATCTGTTCAGGTACAAGGCTGTAGCGAACCTCTCCGTTGACACCAGAATCGGCATCCATTGCCTGAAAAGTCCATAAAGCATGGCCGGAAGGAGAATTCTCGACTACCACCAAATAGACCGGATTGGCTTGAAACACAGGAGCATTATCATTTTCATCCAAGACATTAATCTCCACAAAAACCGTTACATTCTGGGGCCGGATAGAGCCTTGATCTTCCACTAAGATTTTGAGTTGGTGGTGGGCAGTGATCTCAAAGTCCACCTCTCTGGTATTCACCAGGACACCAGTTGTGCGATTAATGGCAAACATTCCATAGGTATTTCCATCTATGATGCTGTAATAAAGCCTGCCATTTTTTCCAGCATCAGAGTCAAATGCCAGAATAGCACCTATTTGTGTCATCGGTTTTGACGTCTCAGAAATGGTGAAGGTATGATTTCCACCAATTACAGATGGTGCATTGTCATTCACATCCAACACTTTCACCTCCACAAGAATGGATGTGACCATTGGTAGGATTCCCCCATCGGAGGCCATCACAGTGAGTGTGTACTTGGCCCGTGTTTCACGATCCAAAATTCTTGCTGTTGTAATGAGACCAGTCATTGAATCTATGTGGAATTCTACTACATCTGCAAAATAATGACACATGTTATGATATAGTATTTCTCGTTATAAAATGGTCTCTGGTATGTGAGGGGCCTGGAGGTGTTCTGGTGGTCCTCCAGTCATGGTCACAAGGATACCATTAATATGAGTCCACATGTATGCAGATGATATACAACTGTGCCTACACATTCCCTCTAAAACTCCTCAAGTGATGTACCTGGCCAAAATTCTTTAGCAATATTATATTGACGAAGTCAGCTAGCCAGCTTAGTACTGCACACATATGTATGTATAAAAACGCATATATGATTTATATGAAGGATACGTATTCACATTAAAACAACAATCATCTTTCATAGCATAAGAAACATGTAAGAAAAGTCATTTTACAACCAAAAAGACCTAATCAGTTTGCAGATAAGCTGAAAAACTCATCATGAATAAGAAACTCTTCTATGGTGAACGTTTCAGGCAGATGATGAGAATTTCAGCGAATTTCTGAAATGTGTTCTGTAATAATCTGTTCTCTAACATGATGGAAATGTTGAGAAGGATAATATGATATAAATTCATCCAAAATGCAGTCCCTTCATAACATGATTATGTAATTAGTTGTAATAATATAGTCAGGCAAAGTGGCACTGGCGTGACCTGAACTAAACTATACGTATATGTATACACAGTAAAACAACAAACATGGTGCATGGAGTAAGGAACAGGTAAGAAAAGAACAATGTAATTTTACAACCAAAAAGACATGTTCCCTAATATGGTGGAAATGCTGGAGTCCCTTTACTTCGCAACATGATGATGTAATTAATTAGTTGTAATAATATAGTAATGCAAAGGGCACTGACGTGACTGACCTGTACTAAACGTGTACGTTATGTTCCCATTGGCTCCACTGTCAGCGTCACTCGCAAAGACTTGCAGTACGTGAGTTTGAGTTGGTTCATCTTCCCGTACCGATGCCCTGTACATTGATTTATGCGAAAAGACCGGTGCATTGTCATTTAAGTCATTGATGTGTATAAAGAATGTCTTGGTGGTAGAGAGTGGTGACAATCCATTGTCATGAGCGGTTATGTCTAGTCTATAGCTGGCTTGATGCTCGTAATCAAGTACACCGGTAACAGAGATTAAACCTATGGAGATATATAAATTAAATATAATATTTTAAAACAGATATGTTTATATGTTAGTAATTCCTCTGAAGAATCCATAGCAACTATGCTACATTGGCTCATATCCATGATTCATGTTTTAACAATAATTTGAAATGGACCCTTAATCTCAAATCTCTAAACACCTTGTGACCTATCAGAGAATGACCTCACATGACCCCTAAATGACCTTTGACCTTAAATTCCTGAATATCCCAATAAAGCTCAACCCAACAATAATTATGGGCAACTTCCATCTGTGAAAGAAGAAGCATGTTGCAGATTTTCAAAGATTTCCAATTTTTGGGTCCTTAAATTCCTGAGCATCCCATGGTCATGGTGTCCATGATTCATCAAATCCTTCAAAGCCTGTATGAGGCTTGTTGGTGGACAAACAGATAGATGCCAGTTGATGACATGGGCAAGTAAATGATTAAAGTGGCATATTTGTAATTGCTAGTAATAATGAAACTAGTAATGAGTGATTAGAGCACCCTCTTACCTGTTAATTCCTCTATATGAAATGGACCATCAGTACTAAGGGTGTACATAAGACGCCCATTGTCCTCGCTGTCTCTGTCACTGGCATCAACATTCCCAATCCTAAACCCAATAGGCTGATTCTCATCAACACTGAAAGTGTCAGTTGAATTAGAACTAAACTGGGGGGCGTTATCATTGAAGTCCATCACAATAATATGCACCACGGCATTGGCACTCAGTGGGTCATTGCCGTTATCAGTTGCTATCACATCAAGAAAGTAATTGGTTTCCAGTTCGTAATCAAGATGATGATTAAGGTAGATCCAACCAGAATCAGGTAAGATGCGGAACATCCCGGCTGCTCTGCTTGGAGACAAAGAGAAAGTTATCTTGGCATTGTTTCCGGTATCACCGTCCGTCGCAGATACCTGTAAGATATTCGTTCCTATTCTGATAGTCTCTGAAACACTCGTCTGGTAAGAGGTTTGACTGAATTGCGGTCCATGATTATTGGCATCTGTGACGTAAACATGAAAAGTCAGATTTGTGTCGAGTTCTGGTGTTCCAAGATCGTATGCTCTAATCTTTATTGTGAGTTTATTTTCCTGGTCATAGTTGACCTCGCGGATAATTGTGACCCTGCCACTGGTAGGGACAATGGAGAAGGTATTCATGGGATTCTCTACCAATTCATACCGGACATCACCATTGGCACCAGAGTCTGCATCGCTAGCCGAAGCAATGAACACCACATCATGAAGAGGTTTATCTTCGCTGATATGAGTAAAAAGAACAGAACTTGGAAAGGATGGTGCGTTGTCATTCACATCCTCAATGGTAATGCTAACTTGAGCTAAGGCATAGGCTGGGTGCTCACCACTCCCAGCTTGGATGGTGAGTAACACATACGACAGGACTTCATGGTCGGGTGGTGACTTGACAGTGATATCTCCCGTGGAAGGATCTAGACTGAAGAAGCCATGTGGGTCTCCGGAAGTAATGAGGTATTCCACGGGTGACAAATTACCTGCAAGATTAAATTATCAACATAAAACAACTGAAGATAGTCAATATTATTATTATCTATGTCAATACCTTTATAGTACCTGTCAGTCTGGCTTAGTAAATACCGAGAACAGAATTAACCAAGTGCGAGGAGTTAGACGAAGATGTCTAACATCACGGAAGGAATGTAGTGTCATGGGGTCTTGAGTTTGCATAAATGTGACAGCTTTATATACCACAAAGAATTATCGGTTTGAGTAGATCTCTAATATTCAAAGTATTCAAAAGCCATTATTAATGGAAATGCAAATCTTGAGTGGGTGCCCTGGGTCTGGTGTGATTTCACTTTGGCCTTGTTCTTGGAAGAGCGAGCCTAAACCAATAACATGACAATAACCTCAAAACAGTTTACACAACCTACCAAGTGAAGCTAAAAATACCCCAAGGCTTCATGAGGTGAGGACATTAAGTCATAAATATATAATGAATTTCCTGTATTTAGGGACATCTAGGTGCATAAAGTGAGACCATGTGTGCTTCCAAGCATCTGTGAACATAAACAATTCATGAAGACATTCATTGTAAAGGAGGGCATCTTACATCCAGAGCTTCAACCAACCAGGACCTGAACAGTGGAGGACACATGGTTCCAATGCTAATCTTTGCTGTATTTAAACCTAGAAGACCACAGTTTCAAGCAGCATAGTAGTTGACTATATAGCCTGCCAGCTAAGAATTTAATGTTTACAAAGCATCGTATTATGTATTTATGTATGTGTACATCATAATATGGTATATGTAGTATGTATGTATGTATGTACATACTTACGTATTATGTGACGTGCTAGCTTGTAAACATGTATCAAGAATTCATGGATGTCATTCTTGGCATGTTGTTGTACATTGAATTTGGTATTGCTATCACACATATTCTTTGGTGGGCAGGACTTCAAAATTCCTAAACATTAATACCTTCATAATATGATGGTCAATATCTTGATACTTGGCATGGTGATATTAATTACTGATAGGTACTTTTCATAGTGCTAAAAACACCCAATCCTCACACTTTTGTATTGTATTCTATTATGACTTGAGACATGTCATCATACATGATAACTTAGGTTAGGGTGGCAAGATATGAAGATTTGTGTCAAGTTATGTCTTGAGACATGTCTATCATGCATGATATAATGTGAGGATTGCCTGGTTATTAATATTCATGAGTAGATAGCTTGAAATCCCGAAACTCACTGGTCTGGATATTCATGAGCATGAGTAAATGGGTCGTAAACAAAATATCTGACCAAATGTGTTGGATCGTGTCATACAGTACTTGACAAAAATGTGTCCCATAGTGGCAGTGGCTAGATAATTCTTATTGCTTTTAATCTGATCATTTTAAAGCACTGAATGTATACAAGTTTCAAAACATCAAAGGGCAAATTAGCATTTCTTTCTTTTTTGGAATCCCTGCATAACCATCTATCCAAATTATTGTGAATTATTGCGGACAAAAAACAAGAAGTGTAATACTGAAACGCCTTCCATATGTTATTACCTGAATCTGCATTCCTAGCTTCAACGGTTCCAACAACGACCTGCCTGTCTGTATTTTCAGGAATACTAAACACATAATTGGTGTCAAGGAACACAGGCCGTAGGTCGCCGTCGCTGATGATACTGATGGCGACCTGGGCAAGGATGATGGACCGTCTATCCCCACCATCTGTGGCGGACACTTCAAGTCTATAGATGTCTCGTTCATTCGGATTCAATGTTCGTGCAACAGTGATTACACCTGAAAGATAATTTAAAAATTTAACTAAAATTCAACTTGGATGTAGTTCAGTTTTTGTCTTCAAAACATGACCTCTAATATCCGGAAAGAATAAATATGTTAAAGACCCTTCTCTATGTATACTTCCCGTGGTAATGTTGCCCCGTTTTCACGATTCCTATCAACACTTTCTATGTATTCCTCTACATCACCATTTTTGCAATTCATTTTTACAATCGATTCTAAATTTACTCTGTTGATTTCAAAACATGGTTGGGTGATATTTCCAATAGACTGGATTTTAGGTTGGTACTCTTTTTGGTTGTTGGTTAAAAAGAACCAGATTAGACATGATTTTAAGCCATGAGTCATGGTGAGTTTGCTCATAGTGATTATTCCGTTATTCCTACCTGAAGATGCTCCAATGAGAAAGGCACCATTATCATTGCCAGTTTCTATCACATAGGTGACAGCTCCAAATGTTCCTGAATCTCGGTCTTCTGCTGCAACCATGACAACCGTTCCTTCTTGGGAATACGCAGAAATATCCACTGCAAACGGAAAACAAACATGTCATATATAACAGCACACTGTTTAAGATTTCCTTTAAAACAGAAACATTTCATAATATTTTAATTTCAACATTGAGAACTTGGATATATTGATATTAAGCTTTTATGAATGTAGATATAACCACCAGCCAACTGCATGCATGTATGTGCTAGGAATCTGTTAGAAAGCTTGCTTAAATGATAATAAGTTCATAGAACTTTCACTCAGAGACTATATTAGTCTGCTACAACATATCGGAATGGTTCCTATGCCCTCAGGGCTCAGGCAAACCTCACATGTCCAGCCTCACTACCAATGCAATGACAATATCAGAAATGTTGTCTCTAGCAAATTTAAGTGCTGTACAGCGGTAGTGCATACAACATGTAGACTTGGAAATTTATGGAAGGTATGAATTTCACTTGACAAAGAGCTACTAAGTGGTCTCCAATTGTCTATATGGTGTGTTATAATAATACAAATTATACTGATGATACACTGTACATAAATATGTATGTAATAACTAATAAGTATAGGGTACATGTACTGTATGTAGTATGCCTGACTGGCTTGTTACAGTTAATATGCATTGTATGTTAACAACATAACAGCATATGGAATAGTGTGTTTTAAAGCTACATGTACATAAAAACACATTGTATATGGTACAACACTACAACAGCCACCATAGGAATATCGTAACCAGCTCAGACTGAGTTTTAAGAGGGCAATGCATGACTTCACCTTTAACATCACAAAAAATAAAACCTTGCCTAGCAGTTCTCTTCTGACCTCATTCCCCTCATCGTAGAGTATCAATTTCAAAGAATAATTTTACAACTTCAGATTTTTATCAGAAACTCATGTTTATCAGAAATTAATGTTAGGTTTATGATGAACATGACGTCTGTATCATAAACTCAGCAATGACAACTGTATTAACCATACTGACTGTTTTTATCAAGGATGGTACTACAGCATGAACAACACCTCATGTTTTCACATCATCATGGTTGTCTGTACATAACTATATGGAATACGTCAAGGTAACGCCACATATTTAAGGCCACAATTTAATGTGTGTGACATGGTCATAAGCAGTTATAACTTGAGGGAGCTACAACTAATAGCTAAGCATTTTTAAAATACTTTATTAGATAATGTGCCATTGGAATATAATTAACAAACTATTAATAATCCTAAAAGAATACTTGAATGAATACCTTGGTTACCAAACCAGCCATTTGACCATAAATTTTACATTTCGAACTGTATTCTACAGGTATCTGTATGGTATAACAGTATGGAAGTACACATATAAAGTACACTTTTATAAATGTACAGTATAACGTACAGCAATTAGCATTGTAATGACTTGGTATTATAGGCTGTTACATGCAAAAGACACTATTACAAAATCAATTGATTTTAACTCCATGTTCAGAACATGTCAACAACATTTTCAGAGAGGAGTCAATATGCAATATGACATGGATGGAAGTCAATAGTGAGGTGCTATATCTTGAACAAGAAGACTATTTACCTGCATAGGTCTCTGGGTAGAACTCTGGTATATTGTCATTGACATCAATAAGAAAGACACTGACTTCAGTCACAGAGGACCTCCCCCCTCCATCTGTGGCCTGGACCAGAAACTCATATGATGCCACACCGTTGTCTCGATCTAGCAGTTGTGTAGTGCAGATATCACCGGTGTCCGGATCAATAGAAAACTGAGAAGGAGAGGGGGACCCAGGGCCAGTGCCAATAGAGTAGGTCACCCGACCATACGAACCATCGTCTGCATCACTGGCTTCAACCTGCAGATCACAAAAAACCAAAGTCAGCTTAACGTTCTATATACTGTACTACATCTGAGCTGTATGCAGGCGGGTTATATGGTAAACATGATATTATAAACCAAGTAAATTCAAATATTATGGCAAATGTCTTAGGACAATTGAGGACCTATGGTGGAAGAACGGTGCCATTTAGGACCACATGCAATTGACAATCATGTGCAATTGTGTAATATGACACAGGAAATGATGTCTATGTAAAATAAATGTTACCAAATATATAACCCCAAAAAACAAACTCAATAGCAAGCACCAATCATCACACACTGTATTTTCTTTTTAAATCCAATCCTTTTACTGTAATGTCCATTTCGTGTCTTGTCTGCAAACCAACCTGCCAAATAACCAGCCAAATATAATAAGTGCATCGTTTCACTGTTGACATTTAGCTACATATGAGATATTTTTCACAAATTTCAATGCATTATTATGATGATAATGATTCCAATGCTTGAATATCAAAATGACAATAATTCCATCAAAAACAAAATTGTATCATCTTTGTTCTTGATCAACAAGTCTTCAACAGAGGTCTACTGGATATTGCATTTGAGCTTACATCATTTTTTTGGAATCAATGTTATCAAAATAATTTTTAGAGATCTATGTTGTTGTATGCCTTAAACTTGTTTAAGTTGAGAAATTTCTATGCAAGGTACATATTAACATAAAACTTTGTTTGAAAGTTCCATTGCTGAAAACTAATAACCCAAATCTGGGTATTTATATTGCATCTACAGTCTACACTTCCCTTGTTGATACATCAACATAACATTTTTTTGCGAGAGGCTTGCTAATGAGCAATTAATCCAATTAGCGGAAGGAATTAGACAAGGCCAAGTACAATGTGACATGCCGACGGCCTCTAGGGGTAAATGGTGACCGAAATAAGGCTAGTGTTTATGAATATGCTATATTTATCAGCAATGTAAGTTAGTGAGCACTGTAAATACACTTGGGGAGTTTCAATTTGAAGCAACGATCTTAAAGACTGTTCCCTCCAAAAGCAAGTTAAAGTAAGGTTAACCGAACGTTTTACTATAATCTAGAATACATAGTACAAATATTAACAGTACAAATCATAAATCGCATTATTTAACCTGCTAATGCCTGACGCAAGTTACCATCTTTGGCATGAACATGAACCACATGGAACTACATTCATGTTAACCTAAGTGGTCCCTAGTGTTCTTCACACCTGACAGCTGCAACCATTGAGGTCTCTGGAGGTTAGAGCTTGGAAGCGTTCCCACTTCATGAGTCCCCAAACAACGCAATTCCGTTAGACCCATAAAAATTCCTCCTGGCAATTTTACAAATGTTGAAAATCCACTTTTGTATATATTGGAAAATCTGATATTCTCCTTGAACTTTTCTGAGAAAGAGTTTTATTGTATACCAATAAAGAATTAACAATTCCTTAATAAATGATTTTGAAGAACAGACTAGAGAGTTTTATTATATTCCCATAAAACATCAATTGTTTATTTTAAATGATTTTGAATAACAGACTAGATACAGTATGCAATATTTGTCATGGATAGTCCAAATGATCTAAGACATGGGGCTGCGATTTAGAAGAGGTGTCACCGAAGGTTGACAGGCAACGTCATCAGGTCATTGGTCACAGAAGTGGCGACCCGAGTTAGCATGAATGTGACCACTCTTTCCTTCCAAGATTAGGCTAGTGTGTTGGAATATGCTATATCAGCAAGGTTTAATAAGTACTAAGCATTGTAAATATTAAATATCTGATGGCATCCTTATACTGAAATTCACCAAACCCAAAACTAATCTGGTTTGGCACAAGAGAATACAGATCCATACATATTCTGCAGAAGATAAATATTCCAAAGTGAAAAAAATATTTCAAAAGTGTGATAGATATATGATAGACGCATCATCCTCTTGTCACAAGTTGGTACACACATTGAAATTTTCACAGGGTGGCTGAAGAGAATGAAATATTGCTGTACCTGCAAGTGTGAGGTCACCAGAGGTGTGGGGCACCAGAGGTGCTATTTAGGCCGAGGACGCATTAAGTGATTCACATCGCTAGTACTTACCTTGCTCACATCAATTTAACATATTCTAGTCTAGCTAGCTTAATTATGGAGGGAAACACCGGTCACACTCTCTCCTATCTCGGGTCAATGACCCGCTACTCACAGTAGAAATTCAATACGTCTTCTTTCATCCTTCCGCTTTCACAGAAAGACAATACTCTGCAGTACTGGTGGAAGAGTGCCTAACTATTGGCTCCTATTGGCATGGATTTACTGGGAGAGTTACGATGTGGGAGATTGAGTGCATAACAAAAACCTTGGTAGAAAGATGAACAATTTAGCTAACTGCTACAAGTATTGAGCTGAGATGTCAGGAAAGGAACTTACAATTGACAATACAAAGTTTACGTGAGAAGTCAGATGTAGTAGAATAGTGCAATATTAATGTAATGGCAAGGAAAGAGTATAAACAACAGAAAAAAAACTAACTTGACCATATCACCTGGTAGTGTAGAACATAATGAACATAGAGTAAAGAATGGCAAACGTGTGTCACATGTCATGGAAGTGATGTAGAGA
>JAODAF010084013.1:0-11026 GCA_027574765.1 Molpadia intermedia | reverse complement strand
ACGTTTTCTTAAAAAAACATTGATCATATGTTTATATATCCAATATAGAGTTTGAGTATAGGTTTCTGCCATGATCTCTAATCTCTCTGTAATTAACAATTTATCGTGACATTTTTTTGTGCAAGCTTCATTCTTCTCTACTTATTTCCAACATCATGTTTGTGTTTTTTATTACTATATTTATGTCGTATAGCAGCCCGTTAAATTTAAACAGATAAGACACATTGTGTATATATAAACGATTCTTTTTCTCTACAGACGTCATTCTAAAACAAGCGAGGGGCCATATACGAATTATCAGGTAAACATTTTGTCGAACTGAGATATCTTCTTATCACGACAAGTGACATAATGATTGAATGATGTCGTAATTTTGATATAAATTATCTCAACAAACGAACATCATAACGTAATGATGTCGTCATCAACTATCTCGAAAAATACACATCTCAACTTAACGATGTCTATGACGAGAACTATTTAATGTCGTGAAGGATATACTTCTCGAGAATATTGATCTTGTCATTATGATATCATGACATCATTGTCTCATAACAACACCATGCAGACTTGTCAATATAATTTATAACATTGTGCAGTCATAAATAATTCGTGATGTTAATTTGTGGAGATAAGTCCTCTTGATTATACTAAAGTTAGATTCGATCCAGAGAGCTCCGTAAGTGGATACTTGAATGATAAATCATAGTAGCATGAACAATAAAAAGCTCTAACAAAGTATTTCTTACAAGCGAACAAACCTTATTCCTAATTATATCATATAATTTTCTATTCCCATCATATTATTTATTTAAAGGGGGATTTTTACTTTACTTTTTTTACTAAAACAACTACATGAAACCATACAAAACTATTTTTATATCATAAAATTTTACATATAGCCGAATAAAGAAGCAGATGGAAATGAAATTCAACCTCAAGACGATGTCAAAACAAACGATTTTCCTCGTGGTCTGTCTACTACAAATGAAGACTTAGAGTTTGCTACTAAACGACAAGATCAAGAAAGCGCAGGGTAAATAAAATAATTATTATAAACATAATTTATAGTACAATTTATTATAATATAAATATCATTTATTAAAATAATCATTATAATAAAATGATGATAATAATATTTAATAACAAAACAATTTGGCTTCCAGTTTGACCTCATTCATCCAATTTAATGTAACATTCAAAATCCAAAGTACCAGTTTGCGTTATAAAACCAATATAAAATAATGAATACTACACAGTAAACTATTTTAAACAACTGTTTTAAGCAGGTTTAATAATACTTAGACAAGTGTTGTTTAACGGGTGACCTTTACAAGCCAATATTTTAAACATTGTTTTCTCTGTGTATTATATTTGATTCCATTAATTTTATACACCGCCATTAATCAAATGCTTTGTTTGTGAATGTGTATGTATACATGCATACTGTAGCTGGCGACGGGTATGATCCGGACTCAGACACAAAAAGGATGGAACAGCAGCTTTACGGAAGGCTAATTTCATTTATTTTCTATCTTCATTTTCATCTCCGTATACGATACCTTCGTAAAAAACTCCCTGAATCTCCGTAGTTTGCGTCGTATTTAGTTCAGAACTGACGGTATATATACATATCAATCACATTAATTCACCGTATGTCGGGTAAGAGCAAGAGTGAGGCAACGCCCGTAACATCTTTTATACAGACTGCTTGTGCGTATCAAGCCAAGCACGTACTCCTGAATTGAATCGAAGTAGCTATGCCAGAGCTACCCAACAATGGGATTGGAATTCCATATGCATGGATGCGACGGTCAAAAACTAAAAGGAGGGAAGCAAACTCATTTGCGACCACGTGATATATCAGGAGGTACAACTGCAGTTACATGGCCCCTCAAAATGAAACAATCATTTTACACATTATCAAAACACATTAATCCAAACAAACACGAGTAACATTAAACATTACATTAATACTTTGTGCAATACATCAACCATCATTGCCTAGCACATGTATCGTTACGGAACGCATCATGCACATGTATCGTAATTCGTACCCATATACCGGTAAACATTACACGGTCAACCATCTATAATTACATGTACATCCCAGGATGCATTCTTACATGGCTTACTTTCAATTACATTTTCGTACAACAACCAGTACGTCAAAAACATCTCTAAGTGAGGTATACCAATTAAGTATCGTATATATAATACGTCGTGACATGTGTCAAGGCGATCAACCCTTACACATAAACTTCATCATTTAGTCTACACATAAATACAATACATAAGATATATAACATACAATACATAAATAAATACATAAGATATATAACATACAATACATTAATAAATACAACATCAAACATTAACTTTTAGTACCATTACTCGTAGAGTACAAATTAAATAATCATTATATGACCCTCGTGGGGATACCAATACTTCAATTAACATCGTCGGCGCCCTCTAACAACAAAACCAACTTGTGCACCGGACGTTCTAAAAATGTAACTTGACCCTTACGCTTGCCGTTATCATTTAACGGTGAACTCAACATGACCTTAACCTTGCGGACATGATTGTCTTTACCGGGATAAGTTTCTACCACCCTAGCTAAGTGCCATTGATTTCTGGGGTTATTGTCCTCCTTAACAATTACAATATCGTTTACTCTCATATTTCTGGATGGTGAGGTCCATTTTTGTCTAATTTGAACACTATGGAGATATTCCTTTCGCCAACGTGTCCAGAATTCATTGGACAGATGTTGGACTCTACGCCATCTTTTACGAGAATAAATGTCGCATGAGTCAAACACACCGGGTGGCGGCAACAAAACATTCGATTTTTGTGTTAAGAGATGATTTGGTGTCAAGGGAACAGGGGACCCAGGATCATTCAAGGTCTCGGTTGTAAGAGGTCGACTGTTCACTATAGCAGTTGCCTCGCACATAAAAGTTCTGAGGCTTTCGTGATGGAGGCAACTAGCAGATTGAATCAACAAAGCCTCAAGAACATTTCGCACAGTACGGATTTGTCTTTCCCAGACACCCCCCATATGACTAGCACCAGGCACATTAAATTTAAAGGGAAAGAAATCACAACCTTGCACCAAAAGAAATTCTTTAATCGTATCATCATTGAATTCATTTAATGCTTGCTTAAGTTCATTCCTTGCACCAATAAAATTTGTACCCTGATCGGAACGTAGTTGCCTAATCGGGCCCCGCAAAGATAGAAATCGGCGTAATGCATTCAAAAATGAATCAGTGCTCAAAGTGTTAGCTACTTCGATATGAATGGCCCTAGAATTCAAACACGTGAACAGTGCACCAAACCGTTTCAATTCCTTTCGACCCTCTTTGATATAAAATGGGCCAAAATAATCCACCCCACAATATGTAAATGGTGGTGATGGCTCTAATCGATCGGGTGGTAGATCTGCCATTCTTTGAATTTGGGTTCTCCCACGTAATTTACGACAAATAACACACTTGTGAATAAGACTGGACACTGCTGACGTACAACCGATTATCCAAAATCCATTTTCCCTTATTTCATTAACTGTCATGCCTCGTCCTTGGTGTTGAACCCTTTCATGAAAGTGACGAATTATTAAATCAGTAATGTGATGCTTACGAGGTATAATTATGGGATGTTTCAGCATGAAGTCTAAATTTGCGCCTTTCATACGTCCACCTACGCGCAAAATTCCACGATCATCTAAAAATGCGTCAATGCTGCACAAAGGACTAGAAGACTTAACCTTGACCTCAGATTTAGATTTAGCAGTTGAAGACAAAGCCCTAAACTCTGCTTCAAAACAACTCATTTGCAGTGATCTTATAATTTCCAATTGTGCTTCGTAGAAATCATCAACCGAAATCGAATTATCAAACAATTGCGTTTCAGAATTCTTAGCCACACGAGCTCGCAACTTAGATTTCAATTTCAAACAAAGTGCAATAACCCTTTTGGCTCTGTTCCAATTAGAAATGTGTTTTAGTCGCGCTGGTTCGAAATACGTGGAAAGACCACTGCTTTGCGTTGCTAACGCCTTAACTTCCTTGAGTTCTACGTCATTTTCAGATACCTTTGGAATAGGTTCATTTGTACTAGGAATCTCTTTCTCCCAAAGAAAATTTGGCCCATTAAACCAACTGGAGTTACTGACTAACTCTTCTGACGTCAACCCTCTAGATGCCGCGTCTGCAGGGTTATCGTTAGTTTTAACATGTCTCCATTGCGCAGGGTTAGAATGATTGCGTATCTGCTGGACGCGGTTGGCGACAAATACTTTAAACCGCTTTGCATCGTTACGTACATAACCTAATACAACCTGACTATCTGTCCAAAAGGTCTCGGTTGCATCTCTATATTCTAATTCACGAACTAGCAAGAAACTAATTTTTACAGAAAGTAAAGCAGCAGTAAGTTCCAACCGAGGCACAGTTATAAGTTTTAGTGGGACTACTCTAGCCTTTCCCATTACAAGAGTACAATGAACCCTGCCTTCAGCGTTTTTTAGGCGTAAATAAGTACATTGACCATAGCCAGTTGTACTAGCGTCAGAGAAATGGTGCAATTCCACTTTGCACTCTTTGAAATTACTACCCAGTTTGTAACACCTATTAATCCTTATAGCCTCCAATAAAAACAAACTACTTCTCCAACACTCCCATCGAGTCCTTAAATCCTCAGAGAGGGGATCATCCCATGACAAACCCTCACTACACATTTGCTGTAGTATCTGTTTTCCCACCAACACAACTGGGGATATTAAACCCAAGGGATCGTAAATTGACCCAATAGTAGACAAGATACCACGTCTTGTGAGAGGAGTGTCTTTCAAACAAATCATGAACTGTAGAGTATCCGACTCGATACACCAATGAACCCCAAGGGCCCTCTCAATGTGGCCTAGACCAAAATCAAGATGTTTCCTTTCGCTATAACAATTTTCTTGATTAAGAAACTTCAACACATTCTCCGAATTTGACGAAAATTTATGTAATTTTAGTCCAACCCCTCTACAAAGCGCCCTAGTTCTTCGTATGAGATCTATAGCAATTTCATCGCTTGGTACAGATTTAAGACCATCATCTACATAGAAATTTCTATGAATGAAATCCGCCACATCTTGCCCATAATCTTTCTCGTAATCTACGGCTGCCTGCCTAAGGCCAAAATTTGCGCATCCCGGGGATGATGTCGCCCCAAAGAGGTGAACGGTCATACGAAAATCTATAGCGTCCG
The DNA here is from genome assembly GCA_027574765.1 of Molpadia intermedia. Lineage (NCBI taxonomy): Eukaryota > Metazoa > Echinodermata > Holothuroidea > Molpadida > Molpadiidae > Molpadia > Molpadia intermedia. Next base: position 5,764 of record JAODAF010084013.1, on the reverse strand, counting down.
TTTTTAAATCGCCATTCTCCCACCAAAGAAACCTAAGAAAGTCCCTATGCTCGCTATTTACTTTAAACTGGTGGAACATAGCTTCTATGTCGCACATAAAGGCAACTGGCTCCTGCCTAAAACGACATAACACGCCTAATAAGGTATTTGTCAGATTTGGGCCCTGCAGCAACTGATCATTTAGAGATTGATTTCTATACTTAGCGCTGCAATCAAAAACAACGCGTAATTTACCCGGTTTTGGGGGATGATATACCCCATGGTGTGGGATGTAGTTTACCAAGCCATCACTACCTACTATCTCATCATCTGGAACCTTTTCGGCATACCCCTTACTCAAAAGGTCACGCATGAAACGCTCATACTCTGCCTTATAAGTAGGGTCTGACACTAAACGTCGTTTTAGTCCTTTCAAGCGATGTAATACCAGTTCTTTGTTATTTGGCAATTTCAGATCTATTTTTTTAAAGGGCAAAGGCATTTCATAATATCCTTCTTTAGTTCGATGAATCCCGGACTTTAGTTTAGCAAGGAATTTAAGGTCATCCTGAGAATATCTATCTATACCAAAGTCTCCTTCACTAAAGTCTTGCTCAAATAACTTGAGTATCTGCACAGGATTAATTTCCTTTACGGTAGACCGAAAACAAATCTGTACCTTCTGAGGCATCGGAGGACTCAAATTTGTCTCAACAGGGACTTCATAAGTAAGTATCCGATGACTCAGTCCTATAGGGTCACATGCACTATTGTGAATGTCTGCATGATTAACAATTCCTACGACACCCCATCCAAGATCTGTCCTCTGTCCATAAGGGCCATCCCCAACAGGTGGAATCACTTCTCTAGGCAGAAGAGCCCGGGGACAATCATACCCAATCAAAATCCCAACCTCACAATCTTGCAATGGTAACAAATTTTGAGCTATGGGTTTCAAGTGGGGCCACTTATAAGCAATGTCAGGAATGGGAATGTGATTCCTATTGGCGGGAATCATTGTTCTGAAATATACTGTTGGAAGCTTTATTTTAAGAGAGCTATCGATTCCACGAACCATTAACCCTTCGAATCGTTTTGTATCTACGATTTGGTTTTTTGATACCATTGTTGATAACATCAACTTTGTGTCCGAACCACTAACGCCTAATGCATCGGACACACTGTCAAGAATAAAAGTTGTGTCAGATTGTGTATCTAACATAGCATACGTCATTTTTTCGACATTTGGGGTGTCACGATGGGATAACAATACCGGTATAATCAAAGAACTCTTATTACACACTTTAGAACCACTAAAGTGCACAACCCTAACATTTTCACTGACAGAGGCGGGAGGTCTAATATGATCCCTAGTTTCCCCTCCGTCAACATGAAGTGATGACGGATGAAATTTACCACATACAACACATGTGCACTTACTACGACATGATTGTACTCTATGACCATACTTCAGACATCCAAAACACAGTCCTTTTAATTTGACAAAGGTTTGTCTTTCCTCCAATTACCATTTCAAAAACAAACCACAAACATTGATGTTGTGCAATTGACTACAAAGATAACATTTTGGTTTATACTTTGCTTTGTCGTCCTCACCAGAGCTTACTCTAGATTCAACAACAAATGAACTCGTAGATTTAGAACGTTTACCCTTTATAGAGGTATCACTAAATTTATCAGAGGACCTGAGGGCTTGAACAGAGATTACTGGATCACATGCAATATTGGACTCCCTGATCATAAATTTACGAAATTCATTAAACGGGGGGAATCCTTTACCATGCTCTCTCCATTCAGCAACCTTTCTACCCCACCCAGAAATGAGCCAATCTGGCAGCTTTGAGATAATTTTCCTATTTTCTCTCACGTCATGCAAGCAGTCTAAACTACCTGTAATCTGCATAGCAGTCTCACATTGACCTAGAAAATCGGAAAATTTCCTAAGGGCATGGCCATCACGTGGCGATATTGTTGGCCAAAATTCTAGTTTATCGCGAAAGGCATTGGCTATAACAAAGGGATTACCGTATCGTTGGTCTAATAAATTTCTGGCTTCTTTGTATGCCTCCCCATGAGATAACAAAAAATAACCTTCAATTGCATCCTTTGCGGACCCCCCTAAGTACATCTTAAGGTAATGCATTCTTTCGGAATTAGGGATGCATTTTGTATCAATTAATGCATCAAACGCACCCTTCCAGCCACAATACTTTAAGGGGTCACCATAAAATATATCTGGTTCAAGAGAGGGCAAACGATTTAAACAAATTTGTTCCATCAACATTTTAGAAGGAATGTCACCCTGGATATTTTCTGTAACATTACTTTCATTTCCTTGAGGAGCCTGAGGCGCATTTCCTATACTAAATATTGGGGCTTCAGGGTAAATCCATGTAGTACGTGGATCTGAGATACTCAGTTTTGGTACAGAGTCGAATGTTGCTCCGACACCGGGAGCAGAATACGTACTGAGGTGGATAGGCTGGGCTGGATTAGACTCACAAACATTTACTTCAACCTGATTAGTTTGAAATTTAGGGTGAGATTCAATAAATTCTGCCACATATTGTTCCTTATCTGACAATGACACATTTTCATCAATATTATGTAAGCCATGAAATTCCTGTTCGACTTTGACAATTGCATCTAATTTGGCCTGAGCCATTTCAAGTTTTTTTAAAGTTTGCAATTTTTCTAAATCAGACCTCTGTTTAGCTTCTCTTTCCATATATTTTAATTTAACCTTCAAAGAAGCCGCTTCTGCAGCAACATCAGCTCTTTTTTGTGCATTTGATTTACGAGACATATTTGAACCATGTGATGATGATCTAGAGGATTTACGACTGTTACCACTTCTACTGGCAATTTCTAATTCTGCCTGAAGTTTAGTTAGGCAGACCGAAATTCTTTTCGATAACTCGCTATGTTCTTGTTCAATTAATTCAAGTTTATCATATTCATTAGAATTGTTCGCAAGAGGTTCCACTTCATTATGTTTCTCGTATGAACTAGAAACTATATTCATATCCCTTTCCAGTAAATCCCATTCTCGCTTCAATGCGGAAATATCGTTACTCTCACATAGCAATTTATCTATGCATCCCGCCCGACGGCGCCATATTGATATGCTAGATTTAAATTTTTGTTGGCGACGTTCTATTTCATACTCTAAACCCCTTTCGGTATTTTTAATCTCACGAGAGCTAGAACGTACAGGAATCGTTCCCCACCGGTGATCGAGGGGTCGGGGGTCCCCCAGAAAAAGTAAGTGCTTAGATTGTGGCATATTTGTTAATGTTGTAAAGTACTTTGAAGAAACATGGCATACTTTTTGCTTTTATGAACCTCATGTTGGGGTTTCATGCCACAAAAAGTGGGGGAAAATGCATTAGTGTTCTACTCTCAAAAACGTGAGGGGACATGTTCGGCCTCTCCCCCGCCCCCCTCAAATCAACGCCATATGGTTTACAAACCCCATACATTGAAAGAGAGTTTTAAATCCAGAGTCACGGTGCCCCTTATTTTTGCGTTTTCAGATGTTACAGACCTTGGTCTGTCCCCGACTCTCCGCACATAAGCACCGCGTGGGTGTCCCTTCTTCAGAGGTTGGAAAATTATCAAAATTACTATTTATACATATTACCCATTTGGGGATTGGACGTACTGGGGAGGACCCCCACTGCATAACTTGAAACAAAATGAGGGATATACTTCATGTAGTAGCAGACCTCAACCCTAACAATGGGAACTCTAACAATGAGAACCCTAACTTTGTTTAGACCTGTAAGTTGATCTCCTATTGTTGGGGTTAGAATTCACATTGATAGTCAGTGATGAATAGCCTGAGGTCTGCTACATGAAGTATATCCCCAAAATGGGATACAAAATGAGCTTGACACAAAAATGGAGACAAGTTAATGGATTAGACTAGTGTTTAATAATTTCAGTTGTTCATTGAGAATATTTGGCAAGCTATGATATCTCCCTCCCCCAGGCCCCATGCATAAAATTGTTACTGTATATAATTGGAATGCCAAGTGATAGAAATAAATAGTTATTTTCTCATATTGATATTATAAGCACGCAAAAAAATGTTCACAAGCAACTGGAATGATAACAAATGAAATCCACACAGAATACTGGAAATAGGTTAACCTTCGTACATATGTAGCAGGCAAGAAAAATAAAATAATACTTTAGTTGGAAAATGAAAAACATGTATATATACAAGTTTATGATAATTTGCATATAGTTGAAAGATGTTTCAAATAGTTTAGCTGGAACTGCTAACACACAATGGACACAAACGAAACTTGGAAGTTGATCTAGTAGCCGGGTCCACACGTAATCCTCAGGCACTGGAGTAGGAAGCCGGGGGTGGGGGAGAGTCGATTTCTATCAGGTCATTAACTGGGGAAAGAAGCGCACCCCATCCATTGGCGGAGCTTTGGGTTTCTGCCGAGTCAGCGGTCAGGTAGAACAGTATTTTATGAGCCAGGGAGACACCGCTCCCTGTGCCAATACTAGCGCCGCCACTGTCCTAGCTATGAACATGTGTTTTAGGTGTTACAGTAATGTAAAAAGTGACAGGAAAATCCGTTCATTGCAAACATTTTACCCAGACTCCTAGCATGCTGATGCATTGTGCTCGGTATACGCCCCTTCGCCCTCCAGGGATGGTAATATTTTGTGGTAATTTCCGCCCCTAGTAGGTCAGCTTAGCTTCCTTGTACGACCGTATATTCACAATCTTATTTTGTAAGTACCTATCTCCAACAGCTAAATTTGAGGGCGCTATTTCACTAAATCGTATACGGGCTGATATAGCTTGGAAACAGATTCTTTAAGATTTTAGTATCAACCGTTTGAAATGTATTGCCCAGAAATGGCTCCTTCCCTATTATAATATCCCATCTTATCATGACCGAACCAATGTAGGTACATGTGTCCACATTGCCTAACCCATCCACCAATTTTTTTATCAGGCTCTGTCATATAGTTCTTTCATTATGTTGGTACACACACGCACATACATGTCGTACACCCACACGGAACAAATTAATACTTCCTTGAGACGAAGGTAAAAACAATGACCTTCTAGAATAAATGAAAGGAGAAACTAGAAAAACTAGAATAAGCGACCGTAAAATACTTTATAAAGTCCGATGGTTAGCATAATGTTTTCCTTGTTTCATTCTCATCAAGCACAAACAACTAAAATTCCTGCCAGCTTGCAAATTTAATTAAAAAGACAGTTTTCAGTTCAAGCAACTTAGCTTTATTTTCGACTCCGGTCAAACCTACAGTGTGTTCTAAAAATCTGTACACTAAACAAAATTGTCTTCATTGGTTGTTGAATCCAGGGTTTACGAAATGAGAGTGGGGGAGGGGAAAAGTTATTCTTGTTAATACCTCCGTTCTAAATAAATTTCTAGGAGCAAACTGGGGGCGCACTTTCACTTTTGCTATCAGAGCCGTATATTTTTCTACAGGCTTGCATAAACCATTGAACAGGTTCTGTTTATGGTTTAATTTAACTGATATTCATTCTATGTGTCAGGACGCACTAGGAGTAATTAGAATCGGACATCTACAAGCATGGGCGGGGTTTGGGGTCTAAAAGGGGGTTCATAGTGCCGGGTGATCCCCGGGGGTAGACATCGAATGGAATTACCTTTTGAAACTTCTTTTAGCCCAGTCAACATGCCTCTTGGGCTATATACCGGTAGTGTATCATGCGAGCACGGGCGGCGATTTGTTCTCA